>RBNK01000815.1:0-20184 GCA_003990785.1 Endogone sp. FLAS-F59071
AATCTGTTGAAATTTGATCTTCGAATGTGTGTTTTGGAGTAAAGAGCGCACTGGCTAATGAAGCCAATATGCGTGTATTTATTAATGCTAAATTATGATTGGTCGATACAAACAAAGATCGTCTCAGCCACAATTGAGTGACGTATGATCGATCGTTGATGCATCGATCATTGATAGAAGAGATATAGTAAGCTAATAATTACAACACGATGACTATATATTATGGCATCACCGACTGGATCATCTGGGCCGAAATACTCTGCAATCAATCAACAAATTTGTTACAGGGCTCGAAGATGTGCGGCTGTCGACCGGACAAATCGAAATATGCGCTGGGTGTGAATACGCGAAGTCACACTGCAAACCTTTCGGACACGTGAAAAATTGATCAATGGAGCCTATTGGAAGGGTGCACACAGATCTGTGCGGGCTGATGCCTACGCCATTAGTCAATGGAGCGAAATATATATTAACATTCATCAATGATGCTACTCGCTACGTTACAACATATTTTATTGACAACAAAAGTGATACATTTGATCGATTCCGGATATTCAAGGCATTCGCCGAAATGCAATCAGGCCGAAAACTGAAGATTCTCTAGTCTGATGGAGGAGGAGAGTATGTAAATACCAAGATGCGCAAATTTTTAATCAAAAACGGAATTCATCATAAAATGACGACGCTGGATATGCCGCAACAAAATGGTGTAGCCAAATGATATAACCAGACATTGATGGAGTCAATCCGGGCCATTAAAATCACTGCCGGCATACCTGACGAACTTTGGGTGGAACTTGCCGCAAGTGCTACATATTTATACAACCGATTGCCAACGCAAGCTAATAAGGAGAGTGCTTTACCATTTGAATTATAGCACGGTCACAAGCCTGATATCAGTAACTTGCGCATCATATGGGCTGACACATATATGTATATTCACAAGGGAAAAAGATTGAAACTGGCACCCCAATCCAAAAAGCTTAAAATGATTAGCTATCATGACAAAAAGAAGGCATACAGGCTCTGGGATCCAACCAATAGGAAGATAGAGATCAGCCGCGATATCACATTTGATGAATCTATTATATTAAAATCCCCAACAATCGTTAACCCAAAAGATCAAGAATACGTTATTGAAGCGATCATCGGAAAATGCAAGATTGATGAAAAAAGGGAATATCTGGTTAAATGGCTAGGCTATGATGATGACGACAACACCTAGGAGCCAATCGAACAATTGATAGATACAGAAGCTCTACAAATTTGGCAAGATTGCATGCTAGAAGCTAATTTAATTGAATCGACCGATGACCCAATGACCTACAAAGAGGCAATTTCTCTGCCTGATGCAAAGCTTTGGGAGGAAGCAATCAATCAAGAGCTTAAATCACTTAAGAATAATGACACATGGACAATTGTACCTGAGGTGCCTGCGGGACGCAAGCCGATTGAATGCAGATGGGTATTTAAAAAGAAACTCAACACTGATGGATCGGTTGCCAGGTACAAAGCGAGATTAGTGGCTAAGGGATATTTACAACAGCAAGAAGTTGATTACAATGAAACATTTACTCCTGTGGCAAAATTCATGTCGATCAGGGCACTTTTATCAATTGGAGCAGTCCTAAACTTAGAAATTTACCAAATGAATGTAAAAACTGCGTTCCTGAATGGCGATCTTGATAAAGAGATCTACATGATGGTACCTGAAGGAATCGACCAATCAGAGCTGTCACTGAGAGCTGTGTGTAAGCTCAATCGATCATTATATAGACTAAAGCAATCACCTCGTATATGGAATTAGAAGATCGACAACTACCTCAGCCAATCAAGTTTTACAAAACTACAATCAGATCACAGTATTTATCTAAGAAGGAGACAAGAAGATCAATCACTGATAATTATTGCCATCTATGTCAATAATCTACTAATTCTGGCTGATTCGATGGAAACGATGAACAAATTCAAGGCAGAACTTAGTAATACATTTGATATGATGGACTGTGGCGAAATTAAACATTTTCTGGGTATTCGAGTCATGCATAATCAAAAAACACACATGATTACAATTGATCAAAGCCACTTCGCCAATCAAATCATTACAAGGTTTAACATGACAAACGCCAAGCCAATCAGCACACCCCTTAATCCATCCATTCAACTCAAAGCTGAAGGGGGAAAATCCGCAGACCAAAGTCTATTCAGACAAATGATTGGTAGTATAATGTACCTGATGATCAGGACGAAACCTGATCTAGCTGCTGCTGTCAGCATCATCAGTCAATTTTCAGCCAATCCAATGCAAGAACATCACCACGCCCTCAAACGACTATTAAGATATATTAAAGGAACAGCCAATTATAAGCTATGCCTTGGACGCGATCAGGATCTAAGACTGATCGGTTTCAGTGATGTCAACTGGAGAGAAGACATCAATATACGATGATCAACCATGAGCTATATTTTCAACCTATCAGGAGGAGCCATCAGCTGGTCAAGCAAACGCCAACCAACCGTTGCCCTATCAACAACTGAGGCAGAATATATGGTATTAGCACATGTGATGAAAGAAGCTATTTGGCTACGTACCCTATTGGATAAGCTAGGATATTTGCAGAATTATCTGACAACCTTATTTGAAGACAACTAATCAGCAATTGCCCTTGCCAAAAATCCAATTAATCATGCTCGATCAAAGCATATCGACATTCAGCACCACTTTATTCGAGAGAAAGTTAAATCAAAGGTGATAGATATCGTTTATATAGCAACAGATGAAATGATCGCCGATGCATTAACCAAGCCACTTGTGCGACTAAGACTTGAAATATTGATTGCAAAAATGGGCTTATATAACTAACATTTTTTCAAAAATTTTATGTTCTTTATCACATCATTCTTATCACTCAAGTAGTATTTTATATATAGTTATTTGCAGTAAATGTACTTCATGGATGCCATTCGTGATATATAGTTGAACATTTTATTTCTATTTTTATTTTTATTTTTATTCTTTTATTTTTATTTATTTATTTTTATCGAGATATGTCAAGCAGGGGGAGTGTTGAAATTATTAGTTTATTATAT
The DNA here is from genome assembly GCA_003990785.1 of Endogone sp. FLAS-F59071. Taxonomy (NCBI): domain Eukaryota; kingdom Fungi; phylum Mucoromycota; class Endogonomycetes; order Endogonales; family Endogonaceae; genus Endogone; species Endogone sp. FLAS-F59071. The sequence goes on from RBNK01000815.1 coordinate 3,091, forward strand.
CTCTCTCTCCTATCAATGATCGATCATTACATCACTCAATCATAGCTTAAATGATCTTTGTTTGTATCAACCAATCATAATTTAGCATTAATAAATACATGCATATTGGCTTTATAAGCCAGTGTGCTCTTTACTCCAAAACACACATTCGAAGATCAATTTCAACATAAAGAACTTCTTGTCTTGAGTCTCTTAACTTTTATATCAAATTAATTGCTTAATCTTCTTAACTAAGTCTTACTGTATCCTTAGGAGGCAGGTGCTTTTTTCTTAAGCTATTACAGTCCAATCTTTATTGAAAAATAGGATAGGGGTATTTATACAAAATCAAGGAAGTACTATATGGGTAGTAGCTCAGTGACTTCTTTATATTTGATTGGATAATAAATTAACTAATATAGAAATAGCTAAATATATGTAATTAACAATAAATATAGTAATATCAGCAAAGTAGATGAAACCATCAGTGTTGGAGATACAAGTAGTATTAGCATTACCAGTAGTGTTGGCGCTGCTAGCAATGTTATTACTGCCAACAAGTCACTTGTAACTGCTGTGACTTTTAATATCATTTGTGACTATTAAATTATAGCTGTAGATTTCAGATTATTACTGTGAATTTCAGATCATTTTCAAATTCTATTCTATTACATCTCCTTTCTTTCTTTATATTTTCTTAAAATTGAGATATTATCCCAATATAAAGAAATCTCCTTATATCTATCTTATTTCTTCCTTCAATTCATCAATATCCTTCTTCATCAGTTTGTTTACCTAGTGCAGGCTTGCATAAAAGTAATTGATAGCTCCAGGTTTGTATTTGAACAATTAGTAGATTCTTTGAACTATCCAGATAGAGTACCTAGGGAGAGTACCTAGAGAGAGTGCTGGCTAGGGCTCACTAACAGACTTCCCTATCTGTTGGATTCCAGATGTATTCTACTTCTTCATTTTATAACTGTCTAATTTAAAAGTAGTCTCTCTATTGTTCTGTATATTCTTACTATTGTTTTCTTTTCATATTTCAGTGAATTGCTCTGGTCTTTTGTAGAGCTGTTCCTACTACAGGTTCCAGTTCTTCCATAGGTTTGACATGTTTGTAGGCCTTAAGGATTTGTAAGTAGACAGCTTGGTAGTTATTCCATTTTAGTATCATGATATTTCTTGAGCCTATTCTGGTGAACTGTATATGATAGAATAGTTCTTATACTTCTTCGGAGTCTAAAAGTAGTTCCTTTTATACTTGCAATATAGTATGATCCTTCTCACTTTGGGTCTAGTTTGGCTGATCAAGATGATTCTACAATGTTCTAGTAGAGTAACACCTGATCTCCTATTTTTAGCAGTATGACCTCCTTGTGTTCCTTATTGTAATTTTTCTTTTAGCACTTCTGTGCTTATAAGGGGGTTTCTTCTAAACCACCTTTTGAGAAAGTATCTAATGATACTAATCCATGTTGGACTTAGGAATCTCTGAGTACATTACAAGGTTTCTAAGATATCGAAAGTACTTTATTTCTTTGTTAGATTATTAATCATAATTTTCAGACTTATAGTCTTACTAGCACTCTGGTTGTATGTAGAAGGGGGTGAGATCTTTAACTCTCAAAGGATCTTAAGTGTGCACTGCTATTGAACTGAAGTTTATTGAATAAAGAATTAAGGGATATTTATACAAAATTCTCGAGGTGCTATGGGTAGCTGCCCAGGTTATTACTCAGAATATTGTTTACTAATTTAGAAGTCAAATAATGTATTAATGAAATCTATATTGTAGATGTTGGTGGTACCTACGATGTCAGTGGTACCTATAATATCAGCAGTGCCTATAATGTTGATGGTGCCTATGATGTTGGCGGTGCCTACGATGTCAGTGGTGCCTGTATCTTTTTCTGTATCTAATCCTAATAAGGAAGTATTAGTTTCTTCTTTCAGACAGTTGTTATCTATTGGGTAATTTTCCAAGAGAGGAAGTAATAAAGTTTTTTCTTCTTCATTTTATAAGTGTTCCTATTGATGCAGGCTTAGGCTACTAAGATGTTTTAATGCAGAAGGCCAATATTGGAATACCTTGAAGGTTCTTCTAGCTATGCACCTTTCCTAATGGTTTAATCCCAGAATTCTAGCAGATTCTTATTCTATTATTTCTTGATGGTTCTCTTGTCTTAGCTATAAAGTGTATCCCATTTGATGGTAACTTCTGAATTGTCTGGCAATATTATTAAATTAGTAATTGCTGATATTCCTTTTTGCAAATTCCACCATATCAATAGTATCCTCTTAGGTTACTCTAGTGTATAGTTGTAGTAGTTTATTGTATCGGTTAATAATTGCATTCTCCACTATATTCTTGATCTATTCATAGTTTGGTCTAAGTGGTGTTGAATGTCTGGCAGTATTTCTTTGCTGTGGTTGAGTTAGATAAAGCTCTTGAGTTCTCTGGTTTGGGTGGCTAATGGCAGGCATGGTTGTTTGTTATGTTTCTGTAAGTGTTTGTTATTGCTTTTATATATATTACTCTTATAACTCTTCCTTTTTTGAAAAAATAGTATCCATGCTATTTTTGTAAGGACTTGTGATATTTTTCCAGTGCTTTATCTGCATTTGTCAGATTGCTAAGCAGTTCCTATGTCGCATCATGTAAGGGGTATCCTTTTCACTTGGTTAGATATTGTGGTGTCAATCTGTTGCCTTGTTTGGTGATCCGTTGATCTAAGATTTCTTCTACTTTGAATTCTTCTATATTATTAACTAAAATTGGTGCAGGTGATATGACTTGTCTATCTGGAAATAGATCGTCATTATTTGGTGTATAATGTTTCAGTAAGGATATATGAAACATGGGATGGATCCTCATTGTTAATAGTAACTCTAGTTTGTAAGCAACAGCTGATATTTTTGCAATAATCTTGAATGGTTCGAGAAACTTATTCTGAAGTTTCTTTAAAGGTTGATTAGATAATTGTCACAATGTGATGTGTCTTGAGGATAGTAAAACCATTTCATCTATCTCAAATGATTCTTCATGCCTTTTTTTGTTTGCATATTTTGTCTGTTGTAATTATGCTTTGCGAATTGCATCTTGTGCCTTGGTCAGCAGGTTGGTTATTCATGTGGTGAAGTCATCAATAGCTTATACTGTTAATTCAACTTTTTCTAGTAACAGAGTTGCTAGTGTCAGTGGGTGATGGCCATAGTTTAGGAAGAATGGCGATAGTTTCATTAACTTTTGCTGAGTATTATTGCATATGAATTCGGTAGCAGTTAAGTGTTCATCCCAATCATTCTGTTGATAGTTGACGTAAGTTTGAAGCATTTATTTTAATATTTGGTTCATTTATTCCATTTGTCCATCGGTCTGTAGGTGAAATGCAGTTAAGAGTACTATTTTTGTTCCAAGTGTTTTGAATAGTAATTGTCAAAAGTTGCTTGTAAACTTTGGGTCTCGGTCACAGATAATAATTCATGGTAGTCCATATAGGTGAAAAATATTATCAAAAATAATTTTGCTATGTCCGGTGCAGTATCAGTTGTTTTACTTGCAACAAAGTGAGTTTGTTTGCTGAGTTGATTAATGAAAACAGTTATTATATCTTTTCCAGATCTTGTTTGTGGCAGTTGAATGATGAAGTTCATACTGATTTGTTCCCATTTTTTGGTGGGTATAGGTAGTGGTTGTAATAGTCTAGCAGGTGATTGTCTAAGTATTTTATTATATTGACAAGTATTGCAAGAAGCTATAAAACTCTTGATACTTGAAAACATTTTCAGCCAGTAAAAGTTTCTAGTGAGTACTTCATAAGTTTTATCAAATCTGAAGTGTCCTGCTAAGGGTATATTATAATGTTCTTATAGAATCTTGATATGAAGGTTTAATGATATGAAGAGTCAATCTTCATAATAGAGGTTGTTATTTCGAATCTTGAATTTATTTATTGTATCTGGTTTGGAATTGAGTTTATCTATGATTTTTTGTACTTCTTTGTCTACTTGAACTCCTTTTTGAATTTTTTGTATCTAGTTGTCAGTGATTTCAATAATGGCTTTGATTTGTTCTTCCTCCTATTGTTGTTGAGATAATATATTCGCTACAACATTAAGCTTTCCAAGTTTGTAAATTATTTCAAAGTGATAGTTGTTAAGGTGTTCTATCTATCATGCTTATCAGGTGGAGAGGGTCGGCTATTTGTTTAGGTATTTGAGTAATTTATGATCTATATAGATCAAGAATTTATTACCTATCAGGTAGTGTCTTCAAGCTTGTATTGCGTCAATTATTGTGAGTAATTCTTTTTTATGAACAAGGTAATTTCTTTTTGCAGATGATATTTTTCTTGAATAGTAGGTGATAGGTTAGTCTTTCTATGAAAGTACAGTTCTAATTACATAATCTGAGGTATTGGTAGTTATTACAAATTATAGGTTCTAGTCTAGGCTTCTAAGGATAGACGTGGTTGTTAACTTGTCTTTCAAAGTTTTGAAGGCTATATCATAGTTTGCATTCCATTTTTGAATAATATTTGTGCCTGTAACTGTTAGATCATGTAGACATGCTAAATTCCTATATAATTCTTGATAAACCTTCAGTAGTATCCTGCTAGTCCTATAAAGGATTGTATTTCCTTGATTGTTATTAGTTTCTCCTATTTCTTGATTACCTCAATTTTTGTGGGGTCAACTAAAATTTCTTGTTTATTGATGTGATGTCCAAGATATTGTGACAGAACATTTTGTAACGACATACAATTTGATCACAGTCATGTGACTTGTAATGTTGCTGAGACTTGTAACGTTGCTGAGACTTGTAACATTGCTAAGACTTATAACGTTGCTGAGATCCGCAATCACGCTATAACCTAAAATAGTATTTCAATCTGATATATTATTTCATCGCCCAATTACATTATAACCTGATATATCATTTTATTATATCTTAACCAATCAATTTGTACCTTATATTTAGCCGAGCCAATCAGAAATTCAAGTAGTAACCTGGGTAGCTGCCTGTATAGCACCTTGTAATTTCTTATAAATACCCCACTTGCAATTATCAATAAAATTCGGACTGCAACAAGCTAAGGAAGCTTCTTACAGACAACCCAAGGGATATTGAAGCCTTACTCAAGGAGTAAGCAATTGGATAGTTTCGAGATTCTAATATATATACTTTATTCGATCGATCACATTTAATTCTTGCTAGTTAACACCCTCATCGACACCCTTTGTAAGAGTGATATATATAAAAGGCAGCAACAAACATTTGTAGAAACATAGCAAACAACTATATCTGCCATCAGCCGCCAAAACCAGAGGACTCAAGAGCCTTATCCGACTCAACCGCAGTAAAGAAATACTACCAGACGATCAACCCCACTTAGACCAAACTATGAACAGATCAAGAACATAGTTGAAAATGCAATTATTAATCGTCATAATGAACCACCACAACTATATACTAGAGTAACCCAAGAGGATACTATCGACATAGTGGAATTCGCAAAAAGGAATATCAGCATTCACCAATTCAACAACACTGCCGGACAATTCAGAAGCTACTACCAAATGAGATATGCCTTGCAACTAAGGCAGGAAAACCACCAAGAACTGACAGAACGAGAATCCACCGAATACCTAGGATTAAATCCTTGGGAAAGACGCATAGCTAAAAGGACCTTCAACGTATTCCAACATTGGCCATCTGCATTGAAACACCTTGGCAACCTAAGCCCACGCCAATGGGAAAACTTACGAAATATAGAAGAAGAAACATTGTTACTTCATCTCCTAGAAAATTACCTAGTAGACAACAACCACATCGAAGAAACTGACACTTCCATATCTGGATCGGACACAGAAGAAGAAATCCACACCGCCGAAATTATTAACACTGTGGATACCATCTACACTGCCGAAATTATCAACACTGTGGATACCATCCACACCACCGAAATTATCAACACTGTGGATACCATCCACACTGCAGAAATTATCAACACTGTTGATACTATCAACATCGTTGATATCTTATTTAATAATGAATGGAACTTATAATTTAAATATAGTATAACCAATCATATTCCGAGTAGTAACCTGGGCAGCTACCTGTATAGCACCTCGAGAATTTTATATAAATATCCCTCAATTCTTTATTCAATAAACTTCAGTTCAATAGCAGTGCACACTCAAGATCCCTTTGAGAGCTAAAGATCTCACCCCCTTCTACACACATCAAAAGCACTAAAGACTATAAGTCTGAAATTCATAATTAATAATCTTATAAAGAAACAAAGTACTTTTGATACCTTAGAAACCTTGCGACGTACTCGGAGATTCTTAAGTCCAACGCGGATTAGTATCATCAAATGCTTCCTCACAGGCGGTTTAGGAGAAACCCCCTTACACCCTTCTTAAGACACTACCGCATACCCCGCTAAGACCCCTAAAGCATATTTTCTGCACTTGCTCAATTCTGAGTATTTCGCCATTAATATATTTTAGTCCGTCATAATTGGTGCTGACTGGTAGGAAATCAATCGACACCTTGACCGATTTGTTACCTATATTGCGTAACCGAACTTGCCGAAACCCATAGTGGAAGACAAAAGCAAGAACGGCACTACCACCGCCACTGCCTGCATTACTACAACTACCTAGGAGAAGACTTCAAGAGGACGAAGAAACCATGACAGATAGACTACCTATCTTTTACGGATATACCAAGGAATATGTTCGAGAATTCCTAGATGATTTAGAAAGCTACTTTGCAGCCAAAGGAATGGTCAGCACCCGATGGTTACCTATCCTGGCCACCCAACTTAGAGGACCTGCAAGAGAAGCCTACCGTGTGGCCCTGACAGATGTAGCAGCCACTGGACTAGGAGGATTAATCCTCGCAGCTACAGCAGCAGCTGGAAATAACCCCCCCACCGCAGCACTAGCCACCGCTCATTGGAATGTTACAAGAGCTTGGTTAGAGAAGAAGTACTTCACCGAACAGAAGTGAGAATCAATCAAGGAACAGCTATTCAATATGAAGATATCAATCAATCAATACTCGGAAGACTGGGTTAATACCATCGATCAGTATATGCAACTCTGTGGAGAAACCAGCCCAGTTGTACGAGAAATGGTATTCATGAATGGCTTACCCGCAGACATCCAACGCCATATCAAGAGGTTTGGCCCTTGAAGTATGGAAGAGAAAGTCAGAATGGCACAGGCCTTTTGGAACACTGAGGCAGGACATTCAGCATCCCTATATGATAAGTTACCACAAGATTTACGCAGGAAATTCAGCACTGGAATACCTGTAGTTCAAATGGTATCTGCGTCAGCCAAACCACCTGAGGAGGACACTATCAAACCGACAATCATGGCAAAAACAGGGAAGATAACTCATGAGGATGAAATGGAGAAGATTACCAAGATATTCTCAGAAATGACAGCACACATAGCCGATCTTGAAGCCAAGGTGATCCGCCAGAACAGGCAACCGAGAGGGACCTTCGTAGCTGAAGAACGCAACAGGACTGAGATAAATTGCTTTCTCTGTGGGAGACGTGGTCACTTTGCCAAGGATTACTGAACTAGGAGTTGGAAGGAAGGACGAGAGAAAGAGGAAGTAAAGAAGGCCGATCATGCCAATGTAGTGCAAGAAATCGAAGAAGAAGATGAAGAATTTAGTGAGGAATACCTGAAGGCCTACCCTGTCGAAGCAGTCAGCCGCACTACTATAAGGAAGACCCCCTACTCAAGGAAGAAACCAACTCAAGTACCCAAAGTTGTCATCGAGAAGCCTAAGAAGCCAACACAGAGACAACAGCTGAATGAGGACCAATGGGACAAAGCCTTCAAACAAATAATGCAACCTGGTGAGACAGTTACTTCAACCACCGGAGATGAAGAAATGACTGATCAGGAAGAAAACAAGGAGAAGAAGCCTAGAAGAGTTAGAAAATTCGAGTACGACCCATGGCAAGACATTGCTAGTCAGAAGGTAAACATTACCTTTAAACAACTCTTCCAGATCGCACCATTGACAAAGCAGAAGGTGAAAACACAGATTACAGAAACCAAACCAACCATCCGATTTGAGGAAGTCAATACTGCCAAAGAACAAGAGGAATGGACCTATACCTCATCTACCTATGCACAATGCAATATTGGAGGATTAGCATGCTCAGTCATTATTGACACCGGAGCAGGAGTCAGCATCATCGCCAAGCATTTCCTAGACTGCTTAGGATGGGATATTGACGAACCCGCTACCTCTACTTTGGTCGTCGCAAGTGGAAAAAGCAGCGTACCTTTAGGAGTACTCCGAGAAGTACCAGTCCAGTTTGGAACAGAAATCATACCCGTCAGAATGATCGTTACTGATGCACAATCCTATAATGCCATCTTGAGCAACAGCTGGTTGAAGAAAGCTAAAGCAAGAATTAACCTGGATGCACAAAGGCTAATCTTCATCAACCATGGAAGAAAGTTCAGTGTACCTTTGGATATTCAGAAAGGAGTAGTACCAAAACTTACTCAAAGGCCGGAAGACGAAAGTGACACAGATGAAGAAGTAACCCCCAGACAGGCGCACCTCAATATAGTGGAAGAAGAAGCAAACATGGTGATCAATAGTGAATACCGCCGCCTGACGCCTTTGGAGAAAAACTAGTTGATTGAGTACAACATGAGGAACACTAGATGCCCATTCTGTGAACAATGTATCTATTATGCCGAGATGATGTGTACTTGTAGCGATATGAAGTTGATACCTTACCAGGATACCTTGGAGATGCACCTGCCGACGGAGAAGAAAATCAAGAAACCAAGATTATCACAGACCCGCCGAAGGACTCCACCCTCAATGAACCATGGACCATATAATGGAAGGAACCCTCACCCATTCGCAGACAACACTGGAGAAGTCTGGGACTGTTTCTGGACAAATATCGGACACATCGGTAAAGGACGACTTTGGGAAAACCACAACATCTACCTGCAAGGATGCTACTGGGATGAAGTTAATCCCTATGACCTCTGGGAATGCGAAAACTGGGTCAGATACCCAGACGAACCATATGATATCAATTATCACGGAACTTGGAAGGAACGCTATGACCAAGAACAAGAACAAACAATACCCGAGGAAAATGAAGATGAGGAAGTACCTGAAGAATGGAGCAATGAAGTTTACACTACTCAGACGCCTATCGAAGTCAGAGCCTTATTCCAGGAAGATGATGAAGATGATAGACCTATCCTGATTAAAGAAAGCGACTCAGACTCAGAAGAAGAAATCATCGCATTTGAGGAAATAGTTCACTCTGACGAATGTATCAGCATGCGCTACTGGTGGTGGAAGGACTTGTGGCAAAACCTACCCCAGGACACAACTCACGAACAGTGGAAGGAACCAAATATCCCCACCTTTGAAGAAGTATTTACAGTTGAAGAAAAGGATATAGCAACTCGAGTCAAGAAACTGACAGAAAGTGCAATCATACCTAAGAGAAAAACTGAAGGAGCCGCAGGTTATGATCTGTATACAGATGAGGATTATACTCTAGAACCAAAATCATCAGCCTTCGTAAAAACTGGAATCGCCATCGCCCTACTACTCGGACAATGTGCGCAAGTATGGGCAAGAAGTGGACTGTACCACAACTCTGGAATTGGAGCCTTCCCTGGGTTGATAGACGAAGACTACAGAGGAGAAATTGAAGTTGGACTAGTTAACCACAACCACAGCCAATTCAAAGTATACCAAGGCGATCGAATTGCTCAGATGGTGATCGTCAAATGCGAATAACAACCTTTGAAAGAAGTAGAAAACTTAGAAGAAACACAATGTGGAAGGAAGGGATTTGGATTGACTGGACAAGCAAATGTAATAATGGAGAGACTGGATGACCAGGAGAATGCTAAGAAGCATATCTACTCCCTTAACGAAAACCTGTTACCTAATCAGAAGAAGCAGTTACAAGACCTGCTGAAAGAGTATGAGGATATTATCATGATCAGTTTCAAGGACCTATCGGACCAAGCCTTCTTCATGCATCACATTGACACAGGAGACGCCAAACCGATCAAACAGGTACCCTATAGATTGCCAGCTAACTATCATGACTTCGTACGAAAGCATGTTCAAGAGCTATTAGAGTCAGGAGTAATCATATGATCAAAAAGCCCATGGGCATCACCTATCAGTATAGTACCAAAGAAGGATGGACAGAGAATGGTTATCGACTATCGCAAATTGAACTCAGTCACCAAGAAGCATGCATACCCAATCCCACACTCGGAAGACTTACAAAACATGTTGAAAAAGGCACAGATCTATTCAACCTTGGACCTATGGGCAGGATATAACCAAATCGGAATGATGCCCGAAGCATAGGAGAAATCAGCATTCGTGACACCATTCAGACAGTACGAATTTACAAGAATGTCCTTTGGACTTTGCAATGCACCTGCTATCTTCCAGGCTGCAATGAACGAGATCTTCTATGATTTGATTGGACATGGAGTGATTGTATATATTGACGACATCAACATTTATGTGGAGAACTTCGCAGAATACATGGTGATCCTGAAGGAAGTATTTAAACAACTCAGAAAGCATGGACTAAGGATCAAGCCAACAAAATGCTACTTTGGACAGAAGAAAATCGAATACCTCAGATTTATAATCGATGGAGGAGAAATCCGCCCAGACCCAAAGAAGACCGAGATTGTCAAAGCCTTTCCAACCCCGCAGGATAAGATGGCCTTACGAGGATTCTTAGGACTGGTTCAGTTTTATAAAAGGTTTATCCCTGGTTACTCTGAAATTGCTGCACCCCTGCACATGTTGCAAAGAAAAGGAAGAGCATGGGAATAGACAACAGCCACACAAACTGCCTTCAAACTGATCAAGGAAGCACTTACCCACGCACCAGTTATGGCAAGACCAGATCTCACAAAAGTATTCAAGCTGTATACAGATGTATCATCATTTGGACTCAGAGCAATCTTGGCACAAGATGATAAAGACGGAGAACATGTGATTGCTTATGCAGGACGAGCCACTCATGGAGCGGAAACTTCCTATAGAGCCACCCAACTGGAATACGTAGCAGTCGTTTGGGCTGTACAACACTTCCACCACTTCCTGATTGGAAAACAGTTCACCCTAATAACAGACCACTCAGCTCTCAAATGGCTTTAGAATAAGCCAAATCTAACAGGAATGTATGCACGATAGCTAGCCATATTGCAGGAATACGACTTCATGACGCAATACAGAAAAGGACAGAATCATCAGAATGTAGACACCCTCTCATGCCTACCCCAATTTATCCGAGATCGACATCCCGAACCAAAAAGAATATACCTACCCAATGAACACTGAACTCTATAACGGATATTTGGATTACCTCAGTAACCTAACCTTTACTGGGATGATGAACGAAAACAACCAACGGCTTATATAGACAACGGCACTCAACTATTTTATCAAGAATAATATACTTTACTGACGACACAGAGGACAGATACGACTTGTAGTTCCTGAACACAAAAAGCAGATAGTACTTCAGGCCTCTCATGACCATCAGCTGGCAGGACACATGGGCATAGACAATACATATCAACGATTATCAGAAAAATATTATTGGAAGAACATGTACGAAGATATTAGAGAATATATCAGGAGATGTGATACTTGTCAGAAGAGGCGCCGAGGAAAGAAAGTCGAGACCTTACAACCGATTGTACCTGGAGGACCCTTCGAACATATCGGAATAGACATTGTTGGACTGCTACCAAGAACACTTAGAGGAAACTGATACATCATAGTAGTAGTAGATTATCTGACCAAGTACCCCGAAGCAAGAGCCTTGCCCCTTGCAGATGCCCTTAATATTGCACCTTTTATCTATGAAGATATTATCTGCCGCCATGGAATACCTTATGAGATGACCTCCAATCAAGGAACTGAATTCGTTAATGAATTCATGTAGATATTGACGCAACACTTCGGGATCCGCCAGATAAAGACTACTGCCTACCACCCTCAAGGAAATGGACTTACCGAACGGATGAATCAAACCATCAAGAATACAATTGCTAAAGTAGTACAATCACAAGGAGGAGATTGGGACTTGTACCTACCTTCCGCCTTATTTGCACTATGAACAATGAAACAAGAGATAACAAAGTTCACCCCTTTTGAGCTCGCTTACGGAAGAAAAGCTCATCAGCTGGTAGACCAAGTAATGACTACCCCAGAACTCAGCCACACCTCCTGGGAAACGCAAATCGAGCATCGTGTAACAAAGGAAATTCAAGAATTACACAATGTCTGAAACAAGGCGAAAGAATTTATTACCATTGCACAAGATCGACAAAAGAAGAATTACGACAAGGAACACAAGGAAACCGAGAGATTGAAGATTGGTGACCAAGTCTTACTATACCGGAACATAGTAGAGTCCTCATGGTCAGCAAAATTGGACCCAAAATGGAAAGGACTATACTATATCGCCAGTATAAAAGGAACCACGTATCAGTTACAGAAAATGACAGGAATAATCTTACCCTATACTGTCTACCGAAACTGCCTCAAGAAATATCATGCCCCATTGGAACAACTTCCATGAAGTCCAAGTCAGCCTGATCGAGGCTTATCGACATATAGAACCTCTGGAAGACCTTGAGGAGATAGAAGGATCGACCTTACAGAAGACCCGATCGATTGTACGCAACATTCAAAGAAAGCAACATCTAGCACGAATCAATGAATGGAAGGAATACTATCGAATCGCACAACTTTGGGATAAAGAAGTTGAACATATCTGGAACCGGAAGGATAGAGAAATCTGTCAACGAGCCCTCAAAGGAGCACTTCCTGCTTATGCTGCAAAAATGGCTGATCAGATTTATCAACTATTTAAGCACAAGCCTAGTGCTTTGAACCACTTTCAGTGCAGTATGCACCAACTAAATCAACTGACACAGAATGATATGAAGGAGCTTGAGGAAGAGGTAAAACAGTTATAAAGAGATTTCTCCGAGTTAGAACTATACCTTGAAGTTTAACTTGCAGAAAGGAAGGAGATATGATGGAACATTTTGTAATGATATACAATTTGATCATGTGAGATCACAGTCATGTGACTTGTAACGTTGCTGAGACTTATAATGTTGCTGAGACTTGTAACGTTGCTGAGACTTGTAACGTTGCTGAGATCCGCAATCATGCTATAACCTAAAATAGTATTTCGATCTGATATATTATTTCGTCGCCCAATTACATTATAACCTGATATATCATTTTATTATATCTTAACCAATCAATTTGTACCTTATATTTAGCCAAGCCAATCAGAAATTCAAGTAGTAACCTGGGTAGCTGCCCATATAGCACCTTGTAATTTCTTATAAATACCCCACTCACAATTATCAATAAAATTCGGACTGCAACAAGCTAAGGAAGCTTCTTACAGACAACCCAAGGGATACTGAAGCCTTACTCAAGGAGTAAGCAATTGGATAGTTTTGAGATTCTAACATATACACTTTATTTGATCGATCACATTTAATTCTTGCTAGTTAACACCCTCATCGACACCCTTCTTAAGACGCTACCGCATACCCTGCTAAGACCCCTAAAGCATATTTTCTGCACTTGCTCAATTCCGAGTATTTTGCCGTTAATATATTTTAGTCCGTTACAATATACAACTTCTCTTTGTAGAAAGTTATACTTGCTGAGTTTAGCATATAGCTGATGTTTCCTTAGTATTTCTAATACTTAGTGGAGATGTTGTAAGTATTCTTCTTTTGTTTTGCTGTAGATCAGTATATCATCAATGTAGACAACTACAAATTTATTAAGTAGTAGTCTAAATATATCATTCATTAGCCCTTGGAATATTGCAGATGCATTTGTCAGTCCAAAAGGTATGACTTTCCATTCATAATATCTATATTAAGTTCTAAATGCTATTTTCAAAATGTCTTCTTTGGTAATGCAAATCTGATGATATCCTAATTATAAGTCAATGACTGAGAATATAGTTACTCCTTTGAGTTTGTTGAATAATTCCATAATATTGGGTAATAAATATCAGTTCTTAATAGTTATATTATTGAGTTGTTGATAGTCAATACATATTCTAATTCTATCCTTCTTTTTGATAAATATAATAGGTACTCCGAAAGGTGATACACTAGGTTGAATAGATCCTTGTTCAATTAATTCTTCTAAAGTCTTCTTGAGTTCTTATAACTCTGGTCTAGATAATTGATAAATTTTCTTGAATGATGGTTCTGTGCCAGGTATTAAGTCAATTCAGTGATCAATACTTCATTTTGGTAGTAGTCCTTCTGGTAAGTTTATAGGGAATTGGTCTGCAAACTTGGTGATAAGTGGTTGTAGAGATATGTCTAGACTATTAATGTTAATATCAGTTTCGGTAGTTATTTTAGTGATATCTTTTTCAGTAATAATACAGCAGTAAACTATGTCATCTTTTTCGAGGTGTTGGTAGAATTTTTTGGCAGAGTAGAGTCAGATCTTGCCATTTCTTGATTTGGAGACCAGTTTGATATTCTTGTTTTGATGAGTAAACTCCATAGTTCTGCTTGGCCAGTCGATGTTAGAGTTCTTCTGATCTAACCAACTTTTTCTGAATACTATACTTGGTCTGAGCATACCTATGATTTCAAAGTTTATACATCCTGGTATAATTCAATTAAGATTAGAAAGTTCTTGGTAGTATGGATGACTTGTTGGGTTTTTCTATTGGCAACTTCTACAATCATTACTACTTCTTGAGATGACTTAATTACTTTGAGTTGATCCATTAACTGTTTACTGATAAAGTTGCATGTTGCTCCACTGTCAATCAGTACATTGATTGTTTTATTCTTCATTATTCCTTTGTAGAAAAGAAGTTCTATCTTCTTTGCGAGTAATGATAAGGTTCCGTAATTTACTTTTTCCTCTATATCTTCCACTTTTGTTTCTTTAATAGATCATATATCTGTAGTATCATCAATAGACCAGTCTGTTTTCTTTTCTTTGGTTGGTAGTTTTATAGCCTTGTATACTTGTTTTGCTTCTTCTTCCTCCTTTGCTAATTGTTGGATTTGTGGTTTCTTGCTTTCTTTAATGCAACTCTAGCATTTCTATGCATCATCTGTATAGTAGGTTCTGTTTCCATGAGGACAGCATCTATAAGGTACTATTCCTTGTATCATCTTCAAGTACCATTGTTCATCTTTGGTAAGTGTAGGTTTTTTTTTATCTGTTGATCCGAATCCTCTTATAGCATATTTGGTTTTTGGAAGTTATTTTACAACTTTGGCTGTTACTGAGTTGTCAAGCTTGATAAATATGAATTATGCTAGCTTAGCTCCTTTAGTGACTCAGTATTTATAGTGAGCTAATAAGTTGTGAACTACAAGTATAATTTCGCCAGTGTAGTCTAAATTAATAACTCCTGCTTTAATTGAGATTCCTTCTTTGATTTTGTTGCTTTTATCCAATATTTATATATAAGTTTTATTTGATGGCTTTAAGGTAATTTCTGTCTTGATCAGGAAAATCGATTCTGGTGGGATTAGTGCATCTTCATTTGCATAGATGTCATATCTAGCAGAGTTTGCTGTTCCTTTAGTAGATACTATAGTATCTGGGTACTTCTTTTTGACTAGGAAGTTAGTTTCATTGTTGGTTTCCTGTATCATATATAGTTATTCATTATCTGATGATTCTTCCAATTCTTCTTCTTCATCTTCCTATCTTCCTTCTTTGATATTAGCCAGTTCTTGCCAAGTGCTATTGTAAGCTAGGTCACATTCTTTGCTATCAATAGTAGATAAGTCATAGACAGTCCAGAGATCTTGTGGGTAGATTTCATCCCAATATACTCCTTGCTTATATCTTTTCTTATCTCCCCAGAACTTTCCTTTACCAATATATTGATAGCTTTTCCAGAAAATGTCATAAATTTCTCTGGTATTATTGGTATAAAGATGTTGGTTCTTGCTATGGTAAGGTCTATTATTCATTGGTGGTATCTGTCGGCATCTTGGCTGCAGTTTTATCCTTCGATCTTTCTTTTTGATGGTGAGAAAGTCTTCTACTTTGGTTTCATTCAGTATGAGGTAAGTTGTTGAACAGTTGCATATTGTGACGAAACATTTTGTGATGATATACAATTTGATCATGTAACTTATAACGTTGCTGAGACTTGTAACGTTACTGAGACTTGTAATGTTGTTAAGATCTGCAATCACACTATAACCTAAAATAGTATTTTGATCTGATATATTATTTCATCGACCAATTACGTTATAACCTGATATATTATTTATTATATCTTAGCCAATCAATTTGTACCTTATATTTAGCCGAGCCAATCAGAAATTCAAGTAGTAACCTGGGTAGCTGCCCGTATAGCACCTTGTAATTTCTTATAAATACCCTGCTCGCAATTATCAATAAAATTCGGACTGCAACAAGCTAAGGAAGCTTACAAACAGACAACCCAAGGGATACTAAAGCCTTACTCAAGGAGTAAGCAATTGGATAGTTTCGAGATTCTAACAGATACACTTTATTCGATCAATCACACTTAATTCTTGCTAGTTAACACCTACACCGACACCCTTCTTAAAAGACGCTACCGCATAAACCGCTAAGACCCCTAAAACGAATTTTCTGCACTTGCTCAATTCCGAGTATTTCGCCATTAATATATTTTAGTCCGTCACAATTGGTGCCGACTGGCAGGAAATCAATCGACACATCGACCGATTTGTTACCTATATTGCGTAACCGAACTTGCCGAAACCCATAGTGGAAGACAAAAGCAAGAACGGCACTACCACCGCCACCGCCTGCATTACTACAACTACCTAGGAGAAGACTTCAAGAGGAT
Source organism: Endogone sp. FLAS-F59071 (assembly GCA_003990785.1). NCBI lineage: Eukaryota > Fungi > Mucoromycota > Endogonomycetes > Endogonales > Endogonaceae > Endogone > Endogone sp. FLAS-F59071. Next base: position 20,016 of record RBNK01000815.1, read on the forward strand.
GAAGAAACCATGACAGACAGACTACCTACCTTTTATGGATACACCAAGGAATATGTTCGAGAATTCCTGGATGATTTGGAAAGCTACTTCGCAGCCAAAGGAACGGTCAGCACCCGATGGTTGCCTATCCTGGCCGCCCAACTCAGAGGACCTGCAAGAGAAGCATACC
>RBNK01000816.1:0-20180 GCA_003990785.1 Endogone sp. FLAS-F59071
ATTGCGTAGATCTCAGGTTGTCGAGCTGCAATTCGAGCGGCTCGGGGCTCATAACCTGTTGAAATTTGATCTTCGAATGTGTGTGTTTTGGAGTAAAAGAGCGCACTGGCTAATGAAGCCAATATGCATGTATTTATTAATGCTAAATTATGATTGGTCGATACAAACAAAGATCGTCTAAGCTACAATTAAGTGATGTATGATCGATCGTTGATGCATCGATCATTGATAGGAGAGATATAATAAGCTAATAATTACAACATATATTAGATTATAACACTTTAAGAATATAACTTCACAGTGAAATTCAAAAAAGGAAAGATAAACCAAAATGCTAATGCACTTAGCAGAATACCATTATTGGATGCCCAAGGTGGGGTACAGCAATGAATGCAACACTATACTATAATCTAGTAATTTGGTTGACAAGGAGAGAAATCAGAGAGGATATGGAGGATTGGACAAAGAATATTTTGTTAACTGTAGGTAGACAGTATAAGGTTTAGAATAATTTATTATATCATAAAAAGGAGGAACATATTATTTTGATAATTCAGAAGAGTGACATATCAAACATTTTATCATTAGTATACAATTATCTATTATCTGAACATATAGACCAGAACAACACTTTATATTAAATTAGAAATTTAGCATAGTAGTCTGGAATGCAAGACAATATAACCAATTTTATACAAAACTGTGACATATACCAAAAACAAGTAAAAGTAAAAGATATGCTCCAAGCTGCTTCTACAACTATCAAGACTAAGCTACTTTCACACATTGGGATAAACATCATAGGACCCATGCCAGTAACATTAACAAAAAAAAGATATATCATTTTAGCAGTTGATTTCTTTATAAAATATCCAAAGGCAATAGCAGTTAAAGATACAGATATATAAATAGTAGCTAAGTTTCTACATACCAACATTATATAGATATATAGTACCAAAGGAAATAACTAGTGACTGAGATATAGAGTTTCTAAATAAGCTAATTAGAGAACTTGAGCAGACTTATGACATCAAGCACATTCAAACAACATTATACCACCCATAAGGAAATGATCAAACCAAATATACTAACTAGATAGTTAAGAATGTTTTAGTAAAAATTATCAATCAAGAAGTATCATGGGACTATTATCTTAATAGTACTCTTTTTGTAGTCTAAACCATTCATCAGGTATTAACAAAGTTTAGCCCCTTTGAACTTATATATAGGAAATTGCTAAACTAAGAGTTTCACTATCCTAAAAAAGATATTGGAATATATGATGATTGTTTATAGACTTACATCGCATGAGATATTAGTAGGTTATAATTAATCTGAAAGAAAGCATCCATGTTTATTGACAAGGTGCAGAAGAGATAACAGACAAATCAAAACAAGAAGGTAAATGCAACCCCCTTACATATTAGAGATTAAGTCCTTATATACTAGAATATTATGGAATCATTATGGTCAGCTAAATTACAACCAAAGTGAGAAGAACTATACTATATATAGGCTATAAAAGAAAGTACAATATAGCTTAGAAGACTCAATGGTTCTATCCTCCCTACTCTGGTTTATTGAAGCAAGGTTAAAGTCTACCATGTCCAACAAATGCAGCCCAAAGAAGAATATAAAAAAAGTGATGAAAGAAGCACTGATGAAGGGATCCGAGACCATCAACTGGATCCCCCTCAATCAAGAGAAAGACTTTAAAAAACTTCTTCTACTTAGCCAGCAATACCATGAGTAGTTATACTGCTAAAATTGTACAACTGATGCCATAATCTAGTTCTATTAAGGTCAAGTCTGAAGTCTACATTGCAAACATAGAAAACAAAAAGTAGTACTATCTAAGTTTGTGAAGGATATGGTTGATAAGATCTATGTACTTTTTCTTAGCTATGAATAGCTTCTTTCCAGATTCTATAAAAGAACCGTTAACATTTCCAAACTGACTCTCACTGAAATTATATAAATTTGTCAAGCTATAGAAGAAGAGATTGCCTTATTGCTCTTCAGTTTTGAGGATGAAACATTCCCAGTTGAGCCCCCAGATATGACAGCTAACCCCCAAATCACTTGATTTTCATGAATTTACTACTATGCTTAATTTGGAGTTACAGTGACCTTCTATCCCCTTCTATTTTTAGTCCTTGATGACTTTTATTTCTGCTTGATGACTTTTATTTCTGCTTGATGACTTTTATTTCTACTTGATGACTTTTATTTCTACTTAATGACTTTTATTTCTACTTAACAACTTTTATTTCTACAGAATGCTACTACTAGAGTTATTATATATTCTTTGCAACAATTGAATTGTATTTTCATAGCAAAGTCCTTCTTATTCTTTCAAATTTGTATAAATACCTTCTCTATTTTCTATCTAAATAAATCAGTTTATACAGAATCTTGAAATATCTCAATATCAGTTATAGTAAAGCCTGAAGAGTACAGTATATAGCTGTAGTAAAGATATGCAAAGGGAGATATTGCATCTGACACTTTGAGCATTCTCACATCAGAAAAATAATTAATTAATCTACAAACTATTTTACTAAGAGCTGCAAACTATTTTACTAAAAGCTATGAACAAAATAGCTACAGATATAGATACTAGTTATAGACTATGAACTATTATTGGCAAACAGCTGCAAACTACTCTAGAACTCTACTAAAATAATATTGCAAACCTCGAACACCTCTAGAACAATATCACGAACTATAAACTGGCTAGAACAGCCTGTAAACAGCTTGCAAACAGCCTATAAACACAGATACTAGTTATAGACTATGAACTGAAAATAGTTTCCTAATGCACTTAGTATATTTGAATAAACAAATGACTGGTTATTAGTATATTTATCATAATAGCTATTTATAGCTATGGATAAAGTAAATGAAAAGAGAAAAAAGGGGGGAAGGGGAAAGGAAGAAAGAAAAGAAAAGGAGAAAAAGAGATCAACTTGATCATGAAGTTTTATGTTAGCAGTGATAATGAGAATAGAATTTAAGAATTATCTCAGGAATCCAAATTATAGACTTAGTATATTAACAAAAAACTCATATCTACTGCAAAATCAATCTGTTTTATATTAATTCTAATAATGACCCAAGCTACTCCAATTGGCTCTAATTGAAGGGCAGGGTGAGCAAGATATAGTGAGGGCTAAATGCAAAATGCATTTCCTCCAGCTGCTCTAAGTGTGTCATGGACAGTGTACATTTCATCCAAATCTCGAAAATAAAAAACACACTTGGAGTCTTTGTCTCAGTGAGTTGATGCAGTGAGCCCTTGTGTTGTAAATAGATCTATAATTGCATTATGGGCATGTCTATGTCTTTAATACTTCTAATATGTTTCTTATATTGACAAATTTCACTCCTTGTAGCATGAGAGAAGATTTTTCGAATAGCTTGTTCGATTGTTGGGAAGTCTGATAATTGAGAGAATTTAAGATTAGAAACTTCAGAAAAAAGATAACCATGAAGAAGATAAATGACAAGTTTAATGCCAATCCTCTATATCCTTCTTTACCAATTTCTTTCACCAAGGTTTTTTAGGAAGTAGGGGTGGGCTAGATGGTTGGGATAGAGTTGGGTTGGATGGAGTTAGGTTGGGTGGAGTTGGGTTGAGTAGAGTTGGGTTGGATGTGTTGTAATTATTAGCTTATTATATCTCTTCTATCAATGATCGATGCATCAACGATCGATCATACGTCACTCAATTGTGGCTGAGACGATCTTTGTTTGTATCGACCAATCATAATTTAGCATTAATAAATACACGCATATTGGCTTTATTAGCCAGTGCGCTCTTTACTCCAAACACACATTCGAAGATCTAATTTCAACAGATCAAATTTCAACAGGATGGGGTTGGGTTGAATGAAGCTAGGTTGGATAGAGCTGGGTTGGATGAAGAAAGGAGCAGACATTTTCAAGAGAGAGATGCACTAAGAAAAGTAGATGCACCAAGTCTGTTATTTTTATTTTTATTTTCAGGGATACGTGAGCGATCTCAATGTTCATTTCATGGGATGATGATTAAAAAGTGACAAAAAAAGTAATGACAAGATCAAAAGCTCTTTCTACATATGTCCATCATTACCAAAAAGTAAGAGCTTCTCCTTTAAAAAGTGACAAAGAGCATTTCACCCATCATTACCAAAAAGTAAGAGCTTCTCCTATAAAAAGTGACAAAAGAGCATTACACTCATCATTACCAAAATGTAATGACCCATCATTACCAAAAAAAAAAAAAAAAAAAAAAAAAAAAAAAATATTACAATAAAAAAAAAAAAAAAAAAAAAAAAACAAAAAAAAAAAACCCAAAAAAAAAAAAAAAAAAAAAAAAAAAAAAAAAAGCCTCCTTAAAAAAAAAAGCGGATATACGTTAAGCATTACCAAATGGGCGTGGCGTTCATCCAAGCAGAATTTGCCATCAATCGCTCATTCTCTTGACCTTACCACCTCTTTCCGCTTTCCGCCCCCATAGTCTTATCTATTTGAAGTGATGTGATTTGCTCGTGTCATGCCCCATTTTTGATTAAATAAATAAATATATTTGCACGACTACGTGGGAAACAGAGAAAGAAAAAAAAGTCAGGTAAACTCTTTATGAGAGTCAACGACGAGGTCGGGTCAACCAAGAAGGTGTTGGTAATTTTGTGTCAGGCTTTTGAAAATCCGAAACAAAGAATAAAAAAGAACTTCCAAAGGTGATTTTTTGCTTATTAATCTGGATGAATGCTACGCCACGCCCATTTGGCTAATACCTTTTCCTTAAAGTACAATGCACATCTCCCTTGATCAATGCATAATGCTTGTCGACAATCAGGATCAAGGCTTAATAAAGAAATTTTTGACAAGCATTAGTATTCTTGGGCAGTTTCAAGTGTTATCACCTGCGCGTGATTTTTCTGACAAGGGGGGCGTTAATGACATAATGTAGCGACATGTAAGTGAGTATTGTGAAAAAAAAAAAAAAAAAAAAAGGCCACATTTATAGGGGTTCCGGTGCCTCCATAACCGGAGTTGGGAGGTATGGAGTGCCAGCGTGCGATGCAGCTGGCATCCCAATCTATCAACTAAATCTTCCAGCCGCTGAGCTTTTCAACGGTGCTCCCACTGGAATCCCTGCAGCAGCAGTTGCGGGCTTCAATCTCGACCTGTAGGACTTGCAAAAAGCAGTTCAAAATGTTTCGGTGTGTATATATTTATTTAAGACAAAGTGTTCCTTCGTGCGAGGGAAAGGATAGCAAGCATTTTCTGAGAGTGTGTTGGCCAAATGGAAGCACGCTTCCAGGACCGCCATTCGTGTATGCGAAGGGGCCATTCTTTATTGCACGACATCGAAGAAAGACAAAAGGAAAGAGAAAAAAAGGAGGGTGGGTGGGATGGTTTGCGAAATTCTCAACGCTATGAGATCGAGTGGATTAAGTCGAGTATGAGAGGGAAAGGTAACTAACTAAATGTTCTTTTTATCGGAAAAAGGGGGGAAACGTCTCGTTGCCTTTGGTGGAGGGGAGGTCCGCGAAACAGACCATTGCGAAACGCTGAGTGACCGTGAAACTGACCTGGGCGAAACTGTGAAACGGGCCGTGATGGAGTAAAACCGTAGAACGAGCCATGAGAAATGCAGTCGTAAATTGAGAAAAGAGAGAATTGGGTAAGTGTGCTTTGGACATCTTTGCCGAAGTTTGAACGAAGTTCATAACTATGAGCTTTTCATGCATGAATATTATTGAACTCATGAAATGAGTGATCTTTAATCTATTTGCTTTTTTTTTTTTTTCTTTTCCCGAAAGCTTTAATGCAAGGCTTTCCTTCCCGCACCTCTCTGGCAAGGTTTATCCCCCCATATAGGTGATTCGGCAGAATAATGAGAGTGTGGCTTGAGGACAAAAGGTTTCGATCTAGGGAGGTGGTTCATTTGGGAGCAAAAGTGCAGTGCAGGATTGAGAATTTAGTTAAATAAAACTTGTATTGTAAAAACAGCTTGCTTAATATTATTTATGAATATAACCATGCCAATATATATGTATGACTTTATAATAATTGGTAATCACGTCTGTCTAACACATCTGGCCAAAGTGATAATTTTCATTATCACTCCATTTGGTTCGAAAGCCCTTCTGCTATAGCCTATCCCTCTTTTTTTTGTATGGGTTTATTTCAAATTGAGTCTGGTTTTTAGTCTGGCAAGACATTATGGTGCATTCGTCTAAATGCATTTATTAAAGGGGGGAAAAAAGAGTAGTGTTACAGGACAGCCGGCTGCTGTTCAGGAAAACAATCAAAACACTATACTATCTAGAGCCGAAATAATTGCCAGCCTCCATTCAGTCAGAGAATACTTGGCTGCAATGCGAACAAATGAAGATAAAGAACCAGACGAGGTTATCGTAGCCGAAAATATCTCCTTCAAGAGGTTTTTCTAGGCAGATGTGAGGCTTATTGAAATGAGGAAATTCAAATTTCCTAAAGTTGTGCAAACTCTCTAATATTGTTCGTGAACAATTTGAAAGTTTTCCTGGCATATATCATAAAGTATCGGTATTTAAAAAGAGAGTAAGAAATTGAAAAAAAAAAAAAAAAAAAAAAAAAAAAAAAAAAAAAAAAAAAAAAAAAAAAAAAAAAAAAAAAAAAAAAACTGCAACAAGTTATAAATATATGCACTCTCAATTAGGAAATGTAAAAAAATAAATAAATAAATAAATAACAAGTCCATAATCAGCAAATTGACAATTATTGTTTACGAAAAGCAAGGAATAATTAGTTTAATGTCAGCTTGCAAAATATCACTTTGAGAACAATTCGCCTTTGCCACTTTGCACTTACCTCTTACATGCCGAGCTCATATCTCAGCGGGTAACCAAGATTTATATGATGCCAAGCCATATCTCGGCAGTATAGAGCACCAAGTCTTAGTTGTATGCATTTTTACATGGTCAATTTATGGATCTCCTACCTCTATAATATAAAAGGTTGGCTGATTCACTACGATATTTAAAACCAGATCGGTGCAATACTATGTATTCTCCTATCATGACACCACTCCACACCCACCACGCTTGCCCATCGCGCCTCGCCTCGTTGCTTCTGTTTTCAACCACCTGTGCACTCGCGCTCGCCGGCCCGGTTTTCGTCGATAAGAATCATCACGGCACGGATCACCCACTGGCCAGCTGGTCCATTCGGGAGAGATCCGTGATCCAAGATATGCCGAGAAGATTGAAGAATTTGAGAGGTACATAGAGGAGACCAGAAAGATTATGAATGGTACGTGAAATGATTTTTCAATTTATTATTTTTCTTTTATAGCACATGAACCGTCGGCTTAAACTCATTGCAACTTGTTGTGGATTCTAGTTCCCGGGTTCAGTGTTGCGGTTGTCAAAGATGACGAGGTGATCTATGCCAATGGGCTCGGTGTCAAAAACAAGAGCGAGAGTGTGACGGTAAACGTAAGTAAAGAGAAACATAATCAATGGCCCAGATTCATAGATTTACTTAATGGTTGCTTTTTGGTAGACCCTTTTCCCGATCGTATCCATGACCAAGTCGTTCACAGCCGCGCGTACGTATCTCGAAATGCGAAAGATTGATCACGTAATAATCTTGGTATAAGCTCCCTTTTTGAATGTTCTTCTAAACCGAGTCTCAAACATAAACATAAACATAAACTTCTAGTGGCTGCGCAGCTTGTCAGTGAAGGTAAACTCGAGTGGGAGGTGCCTATCAGATGATATTATCGTGAATTCGAGCTGCAAGATCCCGTGGCGAGCTCGCACACGATGTTAATCAACCTTATGAGCCATCGCACGGTAAGTATTGATAGCCTAGTGAGTATTAAATGTGATCATCGCAGGCTCTCTAACAATACGACGTGATCGATTTATAGGTCACGGCGACTCCGCCATGGGCCAAGTTAACCTGACGCGCCACAAGTTTATCCGTCGCATGCGTCACCTCGATCCCAGCAAAGACTTCTGTTCCACGTGGCAGTACAACAACTTGATGTTTATGGTCTCAGGCGAGGTGTCTACGCGCGTATCTTGCGCTGCATCATGGGAGGACCTAGTAACGGAGCGGCTGCTCACCCCTCTTGGGATGAAGCGATCGAGTGCAAATGCTCGAGGATGCCGACCACACAGCTGCGTTCTACTTGACAGACTGGTCACTCAAAGAGTTCAATGAGATCCCTGTGGATACCCTAGTGATCGATAGCGTGGCTGGGTCAATATACTCGAGCGCGCTGGAGATGACGCGGTGGCTACCGATGTATCTCAACAGGGGAGAACACGAGAACAAGACCGTCGTCTCTGCCGAGGCGCTGGAGCAAGTACTGACGCCACACATGGTAGTCCCTGTGAAGCCCAAATTCCGCGAGGTGGGGTATATGTCGTATGGACTTGGTTGGGATATTTTCACTTGGAAAGGCAGACGGCTGATCCAGCACGGCGGTAACCTTTCGGGTACCACATTATCAATGGTTGTCTTCCCAGATGATGGCCTGGCTGTTGTAGTGCTCTCGAATTGCTTCGTTACCGCGCTACCCAAGGCGGTTACATACATGGCAGCGGATTATTTTCTCGACAATGTTGTGGAGAAGTCTGGTTGGCGTGGGCGGTTCGAGCATGACGACGAAGAATTTAGCAAGAAAATTCTTGAGGTCATTGCGAAAAAAGACGCAGACCGCGTGAACGGTATGCAGCCGTCGCACCCGTCGTACACCCAGCGTACGGCGAGACCGTGATAAGTGGAGCCGAGAGTGGTTTGACGGTCAACTGGCATGGCTACGAGGCCAAGTTGGATCATTACCACTATGATCAGTTCTTGTTCCCGGGGCTCAGCATATTACCTGTGGTGGTGTCGTTCTTTACGGATGTGACGGAGAAGGTGGACCGACTGGGGCAAGAGGCCAGATTGTGTATTTACGTAGTTAAACAAAATTTCATAGGCGATGATGAATATTTGGTAAGTTAGGATACCTTGCACCTTAATATCAAATAATGTATCCCTTAGTCTGTAAGCGCCATATAAGGTTTTCTATTCAATAAATTGTTTAGAAATGAAATTATCTATTAAGAGAGAGAGACAGGGCATCTATCGGTAATGGCCACTTCAACCGAGGCTTTCTGCTTCGATCGTCGAGTTGGCAGCCACAGACTGATTGTTTGGGATGTTGTTTTGGCCAACCAGCAGAGAGGGAACAGAGAGAGTCGCGATGCTCTGAAGGATAGCAGCGAATACGGGGAGGAAAGGAAGCATAATAATGCTTGTTTGAAGATGTTGATTCTGGTTTTCGAGAAGGAGGGATCGTGGATGAAGTTTCAGAGGCGTGATCCGAGCACATTATTCCTACGATTACTCACTTAGGTGTCTCTTAAGCTTAGAACCGGAAAACCGGATAAACCCTTAAGGTGTGTCGGCATAATGTGTGATTGAAAGGCCTGAAAGGTGGAAAGCTCGGATCAGCTAAAGTGCTTACTCATTGAATAGTCAGCTATGCGCATTTTCTGGTCAGCCGTTTTATTTTTATTATCAGAAACACAACCAGCCCTTTGATGCGAAAGCTCTTAGCAGCCCATATTGTTTGCTGAGCTCCGGTCGCTGACTTTTATGCAAAGGATACCTAATATTCCCTCAGCTCCATATTTTTTCTACATTTTTTTATCAGTTCATCTATTTAGCGACCAAAGCAAGCTTTGCGGGTTTTCTATACACACACCAAAAAAGTCGGCATTGTCTTGTAAAGCACACTGCCGCGGACGTCAAATAAAAAAACTTTTTTTTTTTCTTTTTTTTCTTTTTTGACTAATTGCTCGGATTGGAAGTCACTGAGCGCAAGACCACCGAGAAGCTTGCTTTTTTGCCTGCGAGATGACCTGGCTTTGATTGAAAGTTGATGTCACCATTTGCAATCGCTTAGTAATCAAGGGAGTGCTAGGCTTTTTAATTTTTTTTTTAATATATTAACTCCTTTTAATATCCTTAATACATAAGCAAATTTGCGCCTCGCAGTCTTTGAAGAGTCGAAAGCTCAATTATACGTTATCAATGAACTACAGACCATTCTGAAATGATCTGAAGCTGAGTTTCTCAAAACTATTTCGGGGGTCGATAACGGGTCGACCCGTTCGGAACACTATTTGTCTTATACAAAATGAAGGCAAGCGACTTTGTGGTTTTGCGGATTTGCGGCTTTGTTGGGTTGAAGCTTCGTTGTGTTATGGTTTTGTGGTATTACGACCCACAGTTTGTAATTTTGCAGGATTGTGGAAATGACAACCTCTTCATAACTACTGATGCACTGAAAAGTGCACGCTTTTTTATCTAGTAGAAGTGCAGCCACCCACTTACTGGCTCTCTTACGTGTGCATAAATAATTTTTTAAAAGTACATGCAGAGTTATTAATTGTGGGATTTTTCTCTCTTCTCTCTTTGTTTATTAGAGATAATTACATAGAATACAACGTAAAATCAAACCCTATGTATTGTAGTGTAGACAAATGTCCATCCTTTTAGGATAGTAAATTGTTTACTTGCTAAATGTTCTATTACAAATTGATCTTTCTCTTCATTTTTAAATATATTAACATTTCTACTCGTAAAGGAAATGGGGTGAATAAATAAGTAGAACAAATTATGTTGTAATTTCAGACGTCACACCTCTCCCACCCTTTAAATTTTTGTTTTTTCTTTTTAATAAATTAAAGCCCCGAAGGGCTTCGGCGTCGCCCGGAGGTAGTGCGATACCAGGGACACCGGTGGCCCTGAGTTAGCAAGCCAGAGCTCAGGAGCCAAGATTCAAAAATAAGATTAACAAACAATGGACTTATAGTCCATATAATAGTTGTTAAACTATTAAGAACAGATACTACACTTGATCTTAGCCAAAAGGCCTGAGAGGATTGTAAGGAACCATTTAGGTCAAGGAGGAAGGGGGTTTATATAGGATTTGCTTGGCTGCGGTAAATAAATGCGCTTAATGGGATGAGCTTGTCAGGTGGCGAATATTATTTTTTGGCTTAATCATCTCTGATTGGCTACCAGGATCCAGCCGCCGATACACGTCACCAAGTGAAATATGTGATACGCTAATCCGATGGTCGAGTATACTGTAATCTAATAATCTGTTGCTGAAGGTAATATTACATTGCCGCTCACCCCCAAATGTTGGTTGACTCTTAGATGTACCAAGTTGAAAAGTGCGAGTTTGCGCACAATTTATTTTGTGTCCTACTGGCATATTCGCACCTATCTTTGAAATTCTTATTGAATAGCAATTCCTCGATTCAATAAAGAATGGGAAATATTGCTTGAAAAGTGTTTTTGAAAACGCATTTCACTATGCATCTTTGATCAGAGCTTCGGAGCTTTTATGTATTTTATTTGTTTTTGCTTTTTCCTCTCTTTTTCCTTTGTAGGAGTACAATTACGATTAGGTCTTGATTCATTCTTAGCCACAGAATATGTGGTGGGAGGAGAATACTAAAGACTCGGCGATTTCGCGGTACTGTCTCTCGGCTATATTGCCGCTTCAGTAATGTCGTAACTAAGGCCGCATTCTATGCTTAAAATTCGTTCGATAGCTATTGTATAAAAGCTACCATCGATATGTAACTAACAGAAGCGAGCAAGATGAATATGCAAACTGCAAATTTTGAACATTGCTGCGTTATCGAATCTGGTACTATTTCACCATTTTTCAATATAACTTCTCCTGAACTATATATCATAACCTCAAATCCTCCCATAGTAATGTACGTAAGACTACACGCCGACCTCGCCATCCCGGCTTGTCTCTGTGCCCGCTTCCGCGATAATCTTTTTGAGCGCTCTGCGCCAGTCCTCTTTGAGGTCTTGCAGCTCTTCTAACCCAACACTCACGCGTACTAGCCGCTGGTCAACCAGGGGGTCAACGGGGTACCGCCACTCAGTCAAAGACTCGACGCCGCCGAGTGAGGTGGCGGGTTGCATCAGTTGGAAGGCAAGGGGGAGGAGGCGGGCTTGGGCAGGGGTGGCGAGCTGTGAGGGAGTGATTTTTGGAATTTAGTGGCAAAATATAATGGTTCTAATCAAACATCGGATCTTCACAGGTATCCCATATTGTTAATCATGGCCCCTCCGATACAACTCGATTTCCCATCGTCCTAAACAACTTACCAAAACGCTGAATGTGGCCCCATGCCCGCCGGGGTGCTGCTTCTGAACGTCCCAGCTCGCTGGGTATCTCTGTAGGCTAGCGTGCAGAACCGAGTGAATACTCCCAGCGGGGATACCGTCATGTTCCTTGTGACCTGAGGCCTCGGCAAGCCAGGCAGCGAGGGCCGTGGCGGTCCGGGATTGCTGCACCACGCGAAGCTTGAGAGTGCTGGTGTGAGTTTGTGAGTAAAGAAAGAAGGCGTTAAAAATGGCGGAAAGAATAACGAGAATAGAAAGGGAGAGGTTTACCGGATGCTGCGGAGGAGGAGCCAGGTCTCTAGCGAACCGAGGACAGTGCCCATGTATGTACGGTCAAGACAGAGCTAGGATGGTTTTTCATAGTAGGTGTATTTCATTTAGTAGTCATAGGGCTATGGATTCCATACTGGGGCGGCAATGCATACGCAGCTAGCGACTACACTATAGTATTACTTTATCCTATACATGAAGCAATGTTCATCAAACCCATGCACGAGAGAACACCTACTTCGTCCGCCTGCTCCTTGGTCTTGACAACCAACAACCCGCCCAAACCGTCCGAGTGGCCGGAAAAGTACTTTGTGGTCGAGTGCATGATAATGTCGACGTCTATAAGTATGTTGGTCAAGTATACCACTGTTAGACGAATAATCATAACTGGGCGACTTCTCGTACGAAAGTCGTTGATAGGATATCACACCAAATCGGAAAGGGTACTGCAATGGCGGCGGAGCAAATGTGGCATCGACAAGGACCTTAGCACCGACGGCGTGGGCCTTCTTAACATAATGGGCAATGTCTAAATGCAAATTGTAGCCGCAAACCTTGCAAATGTCAAGACTGGACACTTCAAGACAGGACGCTTCAATTCACGTATTCAGCCAACTTTAAAGCGACAAACGTCACCAATCTACCGTATATCAGCCCGTCGGGGTTGTGTGGAGATTCGAGCCACACAAGGTCACCGTCGGCCAGTGGATCGTCGATGTCGATGATGTCCTGCATATAAAATAACACGTGAAGACGCGTATGAGATTTGGAGGACAATACTTGTTAATGACATCCATGGTTGAACTCTATCCCGATCTCCGAACCGCGCACCCCCCCACCCCATTTCATCCCCCATTCCCAAAGGAACAAAGGAACAAAAAAAAAAAAAAAAAAAAAAACGGCAGTGAAAACAAATTAAATGATAAACAAACATACAATCTCGCGGTGCCGGCGGTAGACTTTGAGGAAGCCGTGGGTACCGTGATAACCGGTGCGGATGGCGACGCGATTCGGTTTGAGATGAATGACGGCAGCAAAGCCGGCGGAGAGACCGGAAGTGTAGGTTACAGCATGACCTGCATATAAATGTTTAAAAAATGTAGACTTGCATTAGTGCAATAATGACAATCTTTTGTTCGTTTTTGTGGAACAAGCCCCCTCTCCCTTTCGACCTCATTATGCAGTTTCAGATGCTATTTGAAGAAAAGTCAGTATACCTTCGTTAAGGGCACCCAAAACTGCCTCAACACGGTCGCGGATGTTTGTGGACTCCCTACTGTAAATGTTCAATTTTTCTCCGTTCAGGCCTTCCACGTTCTTGGAGGTCGCGTCGGGGTTGGGGAAGCGGAAAGTTGTTGAGACGCCAATGGGGGGAGCGATGTCATAGCTCTCGGCCAGGTGGTCGTCGGCGTGGAGTGAGAGGGTGGAGAAGCTCTCGTCGAGGCCACGAATGGCCTGGAAGAGCGGGGTAGTCATGTTGGGTGGTATAGCAAACGGAACGCAGATGCGTCAAATTTATAGAGTTTGGCGGATTTGCCCGAAATTTCCGATGATGCAATCGATCGCCAGGATCAGGCACGTGCCAAAAAAATTGTATAAAATCCCCTCCATGAGCCCACGTCCACTACGCGCACAATGCTCTCTACTGCTGCCCTATGCAACAGGGCTTTGCCCTCTCTGCGTACCCTACCGATAACTCAGGCGAGTCACCATGCTTTTCGCTCTCGCCTGACAAAAGCACCATGCCCATTCCAGACTTTCGTTGCTGCCCAACGCTCCACATTTGGCCATTTCCACACCACAACAATAGTCCCAAACCTAGCACGGCCAAAAACGTCGGGTCTCTTCGCGCCAACATCGCCTCTACCCCGGCTCACGCCCTTCACCCGAGCACATACGCAACGTTCATTCCTATCTGCGAAACCAGACGCAGCAGTTAAACCCCCTTCCGATGCCGTACCGACGGCAACCGAACAGGTGGTCGATGTTGCAGCAAAACAGAAAACAATCAAAGCGACCCTTTCAGATGCGCGAAGATTGCTGAGACTTGCAAAGCCTGAGGCTGTACCAATCGCTGGTAGGTGAGAAGAGCCTATTTGGCTGTCGACCGAAATATGTCGGCTCAATGAAGATTTTGGTTTCCAACATATCAAGTCGATACTGATCAACAATACCATTTACATTACAAATTCTGACAGCCGCCATCGCCCTTCTCGTCGTCTCCTCTGCCATCACCATGGTTCGTGTCCGCGATTTCCCTTTCGTCTATTCACCACTTTCTTATTCTCACAACCTAACCTCCTTCCTCTTTCCAGTCCGTTCCCTTCTCCATGGGCAAGATCATCGATATTGTCACTACCCCTACCACTACTACCTTCATGGGCCTCACTCTCCCGCAGTTCTTCACTGTTCTCTCCGTCGTTTTCGTCACCGGCGCCCTCGCCAACACGGGCCGCGTCGTTATCTTCCGGCTCACAGGCGAGCGTATTATCCAGCGGTTAAGGAATGATCTGTACAAGGCTATACTGAAGCAGGACATGGCCTTCTTTGATGCGAATCGGTCCGGGGATCTGATATCGAGGCTGACAAACGATACTAATGTTGTAGGTAAGAGCCTGACGATGAATATTAGCGATGGACTGAGGTGAGTTTTGTTGATGGAATTAAAGTTTAAGAAGGGGGTGTGAGAGATAGCATGACATGTCCAGGGTGGGTGATTCCAGGTGCGAATGCCAGAGTTAGTTAAGGGAGTGATTCATATTGTTGAGACGCAAAATTGTGTCTCAAGTCGGAAAGGTGGCCGGGGAAAAACGTGAAGCCAACTTGAATTGTAATCATAACTCAGTCTTTGGTCTGCCCTACCTAAACATTAATGTCGACAGGAGTCTTGCAACAACGTCGGTCGGCCTGTCTATGATGGTATTTGTCAGGTAGGCCATTTTGCTCGATTCACTATTGACAAATCATTAGCAATAAGCGTCTCCAGCACATTTGAAACCATCTTTTATTTGTCCTTCTGTTCTTTAAAGTTGCAACCTAATTACATTCTTGCCCTCATCAGCGCCAAGCTAACGGCCATCATGATGGCCATTGTCCCACCTGTGGCCTTCTTTGCTGTGTTTTACGGCCGCTATGTTCGGGAACTCTCGCGCAAGACTCAGACCTCCCTTGGCGAGATCACAAAGGTCGCCGAGGAGCGCTTGAGCAACATTCGCACTGTACAGGCGTTTGCCAAGGAGGATGTCGAGCTCGATCGATACGCGATCAGGGTCAAGGATGTGTTTAGCTTGGCGAAAAAAGAGGTAAGCAGTTTGTGGTGGTGTGGTGTGGTGGGCAGGTTCTATACGCTAGCGGTTTTTTTTTTACATCCTTTCGGAGAATCCGACTCGCTATCTCAATAAACTATTTGGCAGGCATATGCAAGCGGTCTCTTCTTTGGCACTGCTGGTCTGTCCGGCAACCTGATCATCCTTGCTGTGCTGGGATACGGCGGCCAGATGGTCACAGAGGGCATTATTACTGTCGGCGAGCTGGCTTCGTTCCTCTTGTATACAGCCTACGTTGGCGGATCTTTAGCTGGTTAGTTGGTGATTCTGTGCTTGAAATTCATTTTCGCTGTTGTTCAAGTTAAAAATCTTGAATTGGTGAGTTAATGAACAATTGGCAATTAACAACTCGATTATGATTATGCAGGTCTTACATCGTTTTACTCTGAAGTGATGAAAGGCATCGGTGCTGGTAGTCGTCTCTTTGAACTATTGGACCGCACGACGGCAATACCTACTGATGGTAGGTGTTTACATTTTTCTGTCATGCCTGTATTCGAAATTGATATCTTACATGAAAGGAAACTCATTACCCACTTTCTGCTGATATTCCCAAAATTCCAGCTGGTGTTGTCCTCCGCAACGCCTACGGTAATATCACATTCCGCGATGTCACGTTTGTCTACCCCTCCCGTTCGCAGTTCAAGATCTTTGACAACTTGTCGCTCACCGTCGAGCCCGGAACCAGTACGTTGCTCCTTTTCATCACTTTAAGCGACACACTGACCACACAATAGTTTGATTGCTTAATACATTACACTTTCGTCTCAGTCGTTGCCATTTGTGGCCAGAGCGGCTCTGGCAAGTCGACCATCGGCTCGCTCTTGCTCCGCTTTTATGACCCGTCGCATGGCTCCATCTTCATCAACGGCACTGACATTCGAGACCTGAATCTTAGGTGGTGGCGTGAGCAAATTGGGCTTGTATCTCAGGTTCAGATACATAACATTCGCTTCTTGATACGCTTCATATTACATGTAAGTTTGAACTATAACACGACATTGCCAATCAATTTAATGCTCTCTCCGAACATAAGGAACCCGTCCTCTTCGCCGGCACCATCGCCGAAAACATTAGCTACGGCCGTAATGGGGCGACAATGGACGAGATTCGCGAGGCTGCCATCAAGGCAAATTGCCAGGGGTTTATTGATGCATTCCCAGACAAGTATGAGACATTTGTCGGTGAACGCGGCATTAGCCTTAGCGGAGGACAGAAGCAAAGGTAAATTGTGACAATGTTGGCGTGTACACCAAGATGTGTTTTGTGGCACGGCATACACTATCAAGGTTTTGTATGTTTTGCCCTTGTCGACGTAGGCGGTACCTGACGGTTTATTCTTTATAGGATTGCTATTGCAAGAGCCTTACTTAAGAACCCATCGATCCTCATCCTAGATGAGGCTACGAGCGCACTAGGTAATTCAGTTGGGCTTTAATTCTTGAACTATATTCTCGTATTGACGACTATGGCTAATTTGTGCTCCATACACTTTTTTCTCTTTATTCTTAACCGCCAATTCTGCCAGACTCTGAATCCGAAGCACTTGTACAGGACGCTCTCGAACGCCTGATGGTCGGCCGCACAGTTTTTACGATTGCGCACCGCATTTCTACCATCCGCACCGCCAACATCATTGCGTGCATCGAAAATGGCCGCGTCGCGGAAATCGGACCCTATGATGAGCTCATTCGCCGCGAGAACGGAGTGTTCAAACGGCTCGTCGAGCACCAACTGTTGGGTGGAGATGTGGTACCTGTGCACGAGGTGAGGGAGAAGGTTGAGTTGGTGTGATTTAGCAAGTTGGCGGTGTTAAAGGGGATGGGATGGGACAGACGAATAGACTTTGGTGGATGAGAATTTTTTGTTTTTTTTTTTTGTTTTACGTACTAGCATGTTGTCTATTAAATTTTGTGTAATTTTAATAGTAGTTCATCATATGCCCATTGAGGCCAATGCCACAATGATTGCACTTGAAAATGTTTGCTCTTTACGAATTGCTTCGTGAAAAACAACTCATTGAATATGATTAATGGCGACTTGCCTTTCTCCAGCTCATGCTGTAAAAAATCAAAATCAAAATCAAGAAAAAGAGGTGACAGCATCATGCTTACATCCCAATTACAGGTTTTTTTTATTAGAAAAACAAATATTGAGAGACTGGGTACGGAGTTATACGAAGCATACTGAGTCAAATACATATTTAGTGACTATTTTTCCTAACCTAAGAAAGTTGTCAACTTTGAACGAATAGAACTTATTTTTAAAAAGATTTTGTCTTCATTGATCGGGACTAGATGTTCCGCACCGTATCCCTTGGCCGCACCGTATCCCTGGTTGTGATCACATACTGGCATACTGGTTTCTTTCTGTTCATTAGGGAGTTTGTGCTATACAAGGATATCCGGGTATATAGGTTGTCCAGGGTTAGGGGTGCTACCCGTAAAAGTAAAATCCGGAAAAATACATGGTGAATTTCACAAGTTTGGTATAATAAAAAAAAAAAAAAAAAATAGTAGGATAAACGGGAAGATCTGCTCTGCCCTCTATAATCTTTCTCTTTTCTTTCAGCCAAGCTTTCAGATATATAGAACCGCGACCATATGATGGTTTATCAAACTGAATTTTGCTCATAAACTGCAGCGCAAACAACTTCAATCATGGTGAATAATAGCAGACTCTCTACTAGTATGATTGGTCTCTTTGCTACCCGTAAAAGATCCGTGTAGCGCAAACTCTTGACTGTTTTTCCGAAATATCCTTATAGCGCAAACTCCCTATATCGAACACGCGCCCCCTTTTTATTGTTATTTTACGCGCTTTTTTACGCGTCAAGCTGATCGGACTATTTACACCTACGTTTCAGGTGAGTTCAGATTCGCCTTTTTAAATTTGTCTTTTTTTTTTTGCCTCATTCTATTGCCGATTGGTATGGGCATTACCTTTGCAATATGAGGGCATTTTACCTTTGCAGTACGAGGGCGCTACCTCTCCAAGGTCCGCAATGTGAGGACAGTTGTCTCCGCAATTGAGGGTACACGCCAAGGACGACCGCCCCTGCATAGCGACAGTGTTTGTTTCTGCAAGCAATGCGAAAGCATTCGCGTTCACAACACATGGGCATTTCCGTAATCCGTGGGTACTTAACATGTTTATCATGCATTTGTTACCATTTAGGCATGCTCAAGTCCCATGTTAGCTCGAGTCTGTTGGTTTCGATAGTCGGTGACATCAAGGGACTGAACTACAAACAAATAGAAAACTGGCTGGAGAAAACATCATTGCCTTTCGAGCGGGTAAAGAGACAAGCGCACTGGTAAGTTGTAATGCTGTTTGGCCAACTTTTTTTTTTTTTTCCCCATTTGTTAGTAATCAATCAGTATTCGAAACGCAGCTTTGGACATATTTACTTTGCAAGCAAAGCGGATGCATCAGCATTTTATGCAGCAATGAACGGAGAAATTACTGTACCTATTAAAGGTCGAAACAAAGTGCGGTTTACTCCTGTGTATATGCTAGGCAATACTCAAAAAAAATGAAACAATGAAACAAATGAAACAAATGAACCGGTAAATTTCTTTTCGTATTATGTTCAATATTTATTTATTTACTTATTTTATTTATTTACTTATTTCTTCTATTTAGAATACATATAAACGACTGAAGGACAAGACGGAAAGACAGCCCGAGTCCGAGTCCAAATCCAAGACCGACGAGCTGAAGTACAAGGTGGAACGGGATACCGAGACCAACAAGTCGAAGCACGAGACGGAAAAAGAGACTGAAACCGTAACCGAGCTCAGGCCTACGATCGACACTGGTCTTGAGTTTAAGACCAAGACCGGGTCTATGAGATATGCTCTGTGTGAGGAAGAAAGGTTTGGATTAGTTCAACTTGTATTGAGCACGAACTATTTTTTTTTTTTTTTCATAAATAATTGCTTTTCGCTTTCCGTGAAATAATTGTTTTCCACAACATTATTGTTTTTCTTAGGTCATACGTCCTCGCCCTTCATACCCCAGGGATAAAAGAACGAAAACAGGTGAAAATGTTTGTGGCGGACGATAATCGCACTGTATATGTTGTCGCTCAAGCTTCGAAAGATTCAGAGGGAAAGAAAAACAATCTTCCAAGGAGATTTGTGTTTCAGGCGACTCTTTCGAAAAAGTAAGTTTTGATTTGTTGGATGAAATAGCGGAGTTGTTTGGTTCTTACTATCGTGCTTTTGAAATAGGTTATTGCTCGATAATCCCCTCCCAATCACTGTCCAAGACGGAGTGACGACCTTGACCATGGAATTTCAAGATATTTCTGGAAAGCGGAAATTTGATGGTATTCACTGTGCCATACAGTTTTTTTTTTTTTTTTTTTTTTTTTTTTTTTTTTTT
>RBNK01000817.1:0-20170 GCA_003990785.1 Endogone sp. FLAS-F59071
AAAAAAATAAAAAAAAAAAAAAAAAAAAAAAAAAAAAAAAAAAAAAAAAAAAAAAAAAAAAAAAAAAAAAAAAAAAAAAAGGGAATAAAATAATATTAATAAATAATGATAATAATTGCGACGCCAAATTGTAAACTTAAACCAAATATCCTAATCTTTCTAAAAATCAAAATTTTAGTATTTGACAGTCAAGTTTATTTTATTTTTCTGTATATTTCTTTGTCACAATAATATGTTTGATTTTAGTGACCCTTTCGGCCCTTTCGGGATGCGCAGCTTTGTTTTATTTCACACAGTTTGTCTCGAAATCGCGCTTCAGAAAAAGCCCGTTTGCTGCACAAGCATATTTCCTAGGCACGCAGTTTGGTATTACAAACATATTTAAATTTGACGGGAATTTTTCCAAAAGCGTGCAATTGATTGCCAAAAGTATATAAAAAGACACATGACAAAACAAAGCGTTATAATCTGGCGCCCTTTAGAGTACCTTTGGAATTTATGAATAATAAAATAAGAGTGTTCTCTTCAGCCCGTTGAGTTAAGTTCAACAAAAAGTTGTCCATCTTTCGGAGATTAGATTTCATTACTGGATTTACAAATATTTGAGTTTGATCAATATTGGCTCCCTCATTCCCAGTTTTAGCCATAACCCATTTAATATGGAAACTATGATCCGGCTGCGTCATCTAGAATAACTATCTGCGATAATGCGATAATGCGATAATGCGATGACGCATCAATCATTTCGGGACGAAAATATTGCAGTTATAACGAAGGAGCTATTTTTCTATTCTAACCAACATGGAGGGTAAGAAGCATTCAAACAGTCAAAGACAGTCTAGAGCAGCTGAGCTCTCTGTACAGGAGATCATGGAAGCCGAAACAGCTCTTCATGTGCTCAGTAGCCAGCGGGAAAGGTTCGCTGCCTCAGAGGGAGAGTCCCATGATGTCAGCCTGCCTGCGGTTGTTTTAGTCGGAAAGACAGGTTAGCCAGCTTTCCTTGTCTCCCACCTTGACTGCTTGACTTGTCGGGTATTTGTTTTTCGAAAAGCTGATACAATTTACACCTGATCCAGGTTCAGGAAAGAGCACCCTTGGAAACATGTTACTTGGATCAGATGGTGAAAGCGGGCCGTTTCACACTTCAAATGACTTTGTAAAAAAAATTGTTCTATTTCTTTTATTAATTAGTTTTACTCAGCTTTAACGATTTGTTTAAGAAACTTATTCTTATTGCTTGATACAATTTGTAGGACTCAGTTTCAAAGGATATTGAACTTGTAGATCTGGTCATCGGTGACAGCAAGTTTAAGCTGATTGACACTCCTGGAATATTCGATACGGCGAAACCAGACAATATCATCTTCCAGAAAATGTCCCGCTTGATTTCCGAGTCAGTTCATGGTATCCAGGCCATAATATTTGTTGTTGGTAAGGTTATTTTTTTGCTACAATCCCTCTCCTCGGATCGCAAAACAGTCAAATCCTAACCACGTCAAAATCAAATCCATTACACACAAAAAAAAAAAAAAAAAAAAAAAAATGAAACAGAACTTGGTCGCTTCACGCAAGAGCAGGAGTCAGTGATAATCAAGATCAAAGAGTTCCTTGGAGAACAGTCTCTGCAGCACATGATATTCGCCCTCACAAAGTGCAACCGCAAGCAGACACTTGACCAAAATTCCTTGTTCGACAACCTCGTACCTTCTCTTCGCTCTGCAGTTGACGAGGCCGACGGCCGATGGATAGCCTCACCTAACCTGGATATTTTCGCGCCAGACAGCGAGGTGGTCGTCGAAGCCATGTCACGGCTCAAGTCGATGATTGTGAAAATGCCCAAGCCGTATACAATAGAAAGCTTTGAACGTTTACAGCAGGAGTTTGAAGCTGAAGTCCGTCGCCATCAAGAGGACCTGCATTCGCTTCAAGAGGAATATCAAGACCTGGTTAACAAAGCGACGTTAGAGCGAGCCAAGGAGGAACAGAGCCAAATTCAGAAGAATGATCTTGCGGGTTCGGTGTTACAGGAGGTGCTTGAAGCGATGAAATTTATGGAGGCCAGGATTCAAGCTGCGGAGAAAGCGTCGCAACAGCAGATAGAAGCCATTGGGGCCCAATATCATGCCCAATATCATGCAGAAATGGCTAAGATGCAGGAACAGCTGAAGATACACACAAAAAATGATCGCGAAGGCGGAGGCCTCTTCAATTTTTTAATTATGCTGGGTACTAGTATGAATCGATTTTTTACAGGGGAAAGACAGTATCAATTATGAATATGTAGTCCCTTTCATCAGAGAAAATTAAACTATTGAGCTCATGTACCTTTCTTCTTCGATTTAAATAAATATCTTTTCTGACGCTGACCCGTATTTTGCATATTAATTAATTGTTCAATTGAAAGGATGTTTCCTTGTTAAAGCTGAATCAAATACTCCCTGCTCGCCTCTAATCGTCACTTTCTTTCATCACAATTTCTTTAAAATTCTCGCAAGCACCTCCTAATTAGTTCTCGAGGATGGGGCCCAATGATTCTACTGTCAAAACCTGTTCACGAGTAAATCATGTTCGAGTTTACTGAAATGAGCAAAATGTATATGTTGAAATATTAGGGAGAAATCACGCGCGCCTGGCCTGGGGTCGCAAGGCCTTTACATCAGGGTAAATAGTAGACGGAAAAACTAGCCGTATAGTGGGGAAAAAATAGGTTTTATTACGATAAACTTATTAAACAAAATTACTCAATATTAATGGAGAGAGAGGAGGTAAAAAAAAAAAAAAAAGAGTTAGATGCAATGGAAACGAAATTTCTATTTAGCAACAAGTTTAATATATAACATATTTTAGTTTTAAATGATAATTTATTAAATTAGCTAAGGTATCTGATTTATCTCTGAATTCAATTCCTCTCTATGCTTTCGCATGAACTTCACGTATACCAGCAATTAACATGACATTAAAGAAAAGATGAGCATAGTCGATCCTTTGTAAGGTATTTTCTGGTATTTCTAATTTCTATACAATAACTTAATTTAACTTTACAAATTTAACTTTACAATCTATCAACAAAATATTCCTTCGTGCAGGGGAAAGGGGGCAAACATCTTTGCCGAAGTTTGAACGAGTTCGTAACTATAATTTCCTTTTACACAGATCTTATCATTTCTGTGCTTTACCTTAGATGATAAATACTAATAAACAAAATATCATTTATGAGTTTACTCTAAAAATCAAAGCTGATGTGATAAGGATTATATACATTTAGTAAAGTGTAATGTTGAACAAAACGGGGTTTAAGACTAATTGGCAGATGTAACAAAATAACTGTTCCGTGGTAGGTTAACCTAATCACCTTGAGCAACTAACTCGGTTATCTCTTAAAATTATGGAATATTTAGACAAACACGGTCAAAATTATGACTCATTATCTTGACCTGATCTCTATTCAAAATTATAAATGGTAACTCTATAGAAAATTTGTAAAGATTATAAGAGGCTCAGAAGTACTTTCACATGTAAGCTCCAGCCCTAAAACAAAAGCTCTTTTAGCTTAGCAGCTTTTACAGACCAGTAGTTTTGCAACTGCAAGCATCTTGACTATTGAAAATGAAAGTGCCTGTGGTTACTTAAATTTCTCTTTTAGTATAACTGACTATTAATAACTAGAAGACAGATACTGTAAACTCCGAATATTAAGCCCCCATGTTTATAATACTTTAACATATATTCCATAGGCGCTTAATGACCGGAGTTTATGGTATTAAGAAGAATTTTTTTTTTTTTAAATCAAAACTTAAAATGCAAAGCCATTCAAGTCTGATATTAACTTAGATTGATCGTTTTACCTATCAGTAGCATCATGCTATGCTGCTAATTTGCATACTCCTTATCTTCCTTTACTATTCACTAAACTAAAAGGAGTAGAGAAAATGCTCAACATGATGTATGGCCGTAAAAGGCATTATAAATAATGCTTTCTGCGCGTTTCGGCCAACATTCGTACGTTAGAACAGCTGACTAACTAAATATCAATCAATTTCTGACTCTAAGAGCCAAAAAAAAAAAAAAAAAAAAAAAAAAAAAAAAAAAAAAAAAAAAAAAAAAAAAAAAAAAAAAAAAAAAAAAAGAATCTTCATGTCTTGCCGCTCTATTGTCAATCAAAGAAAAAGAGTCTGCGCTTTTCGACATGGTCAAATGGCTCTGCATTCGTTTTGATATCGCACGTATTTCCGGCAGTTTCTTTCGTTTCAATATGGTTGAACTTGAATTGTTATATCAACTTTTTTTTTTTTCCTCCCACAGACCTGAAAATAAATCTCTTGAAAATGGTGTGCCAGCGGGCGATCAGTAGCAGCAGTGAGAGCATTGTGGACAGCGTACAAAGCACGGGGCGACTTGTGCGGGGGCTGTCGTCCCTGAAACGGAAGCATCATCTCTCATCAAGCTGAATAACGGAACAGTCTTATTTTTGAGGGAAGTGAATCGGTAGGTGTGACTGGACTGGTTTGGTCATGAATTGATGAATTGCAGCAGACTTGTTCCGTCTCTATATAGATCGAACAGGCGACGTGACGTCACTCCTATGAAATTCAAAACAGCTGCTCTCCTTTTATGTTGAAAAAAAAAAAAAAGTCGCGCTTCAAACAAAACATTACAAATATTCTCGCAATGCCACTACCACCACAACCAATCTTTGTCGATGATAACAATCATCAGCTAACTTTCTATGTGGGAGCCTCTATACCGAATGCCTCCAGCGTGAGAGATAAGATCAAGGTGTTCCTTCAATCTGTTTATACTTGAAAAAATAAATCGCATTTCAAAAGTTGCATCACATTAAAAATACCAAACTGATGTTGTAACAGGCACACGATGGGCTTAACGTGCGTAACGGTCCAAATGTCATCGTCCTGGGAGATCCAAACCATATAGAAAAGATCCCGTTAGGGGAAACTTGTTATTCTTATCTTTACGTCGAGGATTGCATTAAACAAGGATGCAGACTCGACCTTGCGAAGTACAAGCTCCAGGGTTCAGGAAAAAAAGCCGGGTAATGATTTCTTTGTCTTGAGAGTTATTAACTAAGATGTACTGAACAAACCAAGCATCATAGAATGCCTTATAATCATCGAACCTGTCGAACTCAATAACTCTACTTGAACGTCCCAAATATTTATTTCAACTTGATTATCTCCTCTAGACGTAATCACTTCACAGAGGAAGACAAGAAAATTTTGCGCGACTGGGTTCTACAGCCTGGTGTTTCCCGAGCAGGCAACGCCGTGTACGAGGCCATCGAGAAAAAGGTGAGTATCAAAGCCTTACTCTTCGATGTACTTTGCTTGATTAAACGATGTAAAAGTAGAACCATGTGGTGGTAGCTATAACGATACCTCTCACGTCCTTGTATTCATTGATATCTGCAACCTCCTCCGTACACGTGGGCATGACATTATTAGCACCCACACCACTCGGCTCAATCTTGGCGCGCCCATTTTGTCAAGCAGATAGAGCCCAACCTTAAACCCGAAGAACGCGCCGCCATGGATTCTTACCAAGGAGCAATGAATGAATTGACGTCGATTTCTAAGGCTGCAGCATCGAACGATAATCAATCACAGGCACCGGAACCAAGGCAAACTCAAAACCACGAGCGGATAACCTCGAAAACGAAACCGGAGGCTTCAATGCTATCTGCCACATCCGGATATACAAAGCCGACAATGCAATCGACAAGTGTCGGTCAACATCAACAAGCTCATTTTAAGTCTGGACAACAGTCGCCGCCGCAATCCTCCCACTCCCTTGTCTCCAACCAAACAGCCAGATCCCCCGATGATAATCAAGGATTAGAGCCTACGTCCCAATTGCTGCGCAGGCGACGAAGCGGGGCAGTACCCCCGCCAGATCGCCTTCAGAAGCTCGAAACCCAGGGTGATTTTTTGACGCAGGCATTCCAGCAGTCCCAGTGGTCGCAAGAAGATGAGGGAGAAGCACAGCGACTTCAGGTCGGCAAAAATGGGAACCGGGATATGATTTTGGATGATGACGATCGTGAAATGGATAGGATTTTGGCGCAAACCATGGTGCATGAGATCACTAGAGATGAGCAAGATGATTACTTCGAATTAGAGACGCCGGCCGAGGTCAAGGATGGAGCTAAACTAAAAAGCAAGAATATCGATGGTCGCGCAGATAGTGCAAACTTAAAGACCATGGGTCGATCCCCGACTGTAGCGATCCGCGCCTCCGCAACAGTCCCCACTGTCAAGTTAAAACACGAATTTGAAAGTAAATCTGTGCGGAGACGTGTGAGCGAGGGTGGAATTGCCGCGGGACGGCAACAACGACAAGTGTATCAAACAGCTACCCGTGCTCGAACTTGTACTCAGGATGATACTATCGATCTCACTGAATCCACACCAGAAGCTCAGGTACTTCGCCATGCATTTCCGAAGGCAGGGGTGCAGCAATCTATGACACCGCTTTCCAAAATACAACCACATTCCCCCGTCTCTGTTCCTACCTTGATACCAGATTCACAGGTGGTTAGGCAAGCGACGACGACCATTGGCAAACGTCAGAGAATAATTGTAGATGATGATGATGAGTATGATGGAACGATAATGAGAAAGAATGGTGCTGAAATGGGCCCCGATCATTGTGCGGACAAGCGACCGAGATTACTAAAGCAACAGCAGCAACATCAACAGCCGCAGTTGCGATCTGAACCGTACCCAGCGATCCTCCCTTCCAAATTCTTTTCTGCGCCTTCGCAAGATGGCGAGCGTCAGAATCCAAATCAGTTTTCATTGAAGCGTCTTCAACCGCTGCGGAAAGACGAGACTTCGACGGCAGCGGACCAAGACCTCGTGGGGAGTTCCGATCTCGAAAACGAACTCGACCGTGCCTTTGGTGCTCAGAGAGTAGTTCACTTAACCGACTCATGCCGTCGCGCCAGTGATCCAACACCTGTTCGCCCACGCATTCGTACCAAAACTCGCCAATCCCTCCCACATCCTCGCATCACTTCCGAAAATACCCCCGACGACCAACAGCTCACCTTCATGCGTATGCTCAAGAGCTTGTGCATTGCATCTGGATGCACAGGCGAACAGGCCTTGGGCGCGATGAAACAGTGTAGCGGAAATTGGAGGGTTGCGCGACGGCTGTTATGTATGGAAAGGGGAATTGAAGAGGAGGAAGCTAAGAATGGCGGCACAAGTAGAGGAACAAGAAGGATCAGTGCGTATGCTGAAAATGAAAAGTTATTGAAGCTAGTGTGGACGGCGGAGGAAGACGCGTTGTTATTGGGGAGCAGCACATCCATCGCGCAGCTTAAGCTGCTGAGGGAGAGGAAAGGAGCGAAAGCAGTGTTGGAAAGAGAGACGTTTTTGGAGAAGTTGATACGGGGCTAATGTGGAGAGCGAAGAGGTTATAGTCAATTTAGGGGTGTTAACGATCGACGGTTTTCTGAAGTAAATAGATTTGCTGACAGGTCCCTCTCTTCGTATGTACATGTACAAACTACCTTTCTGTTGCATTAAACCCCACTCGATAAATTGGTGACTTAATTGTGAACCATTTGATAATCGCCTCCATTTCATGTAAATACACTTCAATAATATTAATGTGTATTCTCTGCCATATAATTATAAACACCCAAATGAATATTTTCTCGGATTGCGACTAATAAATTTTATGGAAAAGCGGTTCGGATGAGTAAAATTCATTCGAGTACAGTTATTCTTCGACATTAGCAAGCACCCCCTTCGATTTTAGTAAAGAAATGTAGACTTATTTGTGATTCTTAGTATACGAGTAACTTCTCTAGCCTAGCCTACCGAAAAATCCCCTTCATTTTGTCATTTGTCCCTTGTCATAGATATTGGATGCTCCTCACTCTTTCAAATAACCCTCCTCAAGGAAATGGATTAAGGCCCGGGGCTCTAATGTAGGAAGAATACGATACGTACACAGCGTTTATTTAATTATTTCGTATGGTAACAATCGTAATAACAAACATTGAATATACACCCAAATTCCTATTTTTATTGAACGACATGCAACACCTTACGTCATGTAATGTTGGATATCTGGGATCGTTAGATGAATACGATGTATCCTAGGGGAGGACACCATCTTCCTTCTTGGCCAACATGTTTCAATCTCGTACTTGACTCAGATATGGCTCGGCGATGGTACGAATGCTAGCTATCTATTTCAAACATTAAGTGTCTCTGTACAAAAATACGTGATGCAAGTTTATACTTATTATCATCATCATTTCCCACTAATCCTATAAATGTATGACCCAACAATTTATGTTCAAAGTGCGGAAGTGAAGTTATGTTAGAGCTCTTGTCAACGATCCCAGGTTATACTGTGATATAATTAATTAGATAACAAAACACTCTTTCAAACAATATTACATCATTGAGAATTCTGTACAGAAATCTCACTATTTATAAAGCCTACAACGCATCGATTTGACTGATATGCCAATGTGCCAAGTCTCTACGCCTTCCTTCTAGTTCTCTATTTTCTTCCTGCCAAGAAAGCTTACATCACGATTTCTTGGGTCTATACTCTTTTGTGGCTTGCGCGAGCATCAGAGACGACTTGATGGTGTGGAACTCGGCAACGCCCTGAGATAATAAAAGTCTAATCTTTTTCTGTATATTTCAAAGCGAGGGATTTTATCAAAGGATGAGAGATCAGGAAAAAAAAAAATCCATCGTGCCCGGTACCGAGAGACGTAATAGCAATTACCGAGTCTGTTTCGTGGCGGTATCGTTCGATATCCGATCGCGCCCAAACTTTCATTTCTTGGGCGTCTCGTTTGTCGACACCTAGAGGTGGGAGGAGAGTAGGGACGAGCGGAAGAAAATCAGATTGTTGTTCTTGGATTGCTTAGATTAAATTAATCGAGCAGCGAAAAATTACTTTTGAGCGTCCGTAGGATATCGCGGTACAACGATATCACTTTACTGCGAGTTATAAACTGTATCGAGTTGTTCAGTGAGTAAAAACGACAAGGAACTGATGCTGAATAAAATGGAAAAGTAAGGAGCAAGAAACCTACAAAATCGAGCGACGGCCCGTCATCAATGGGGAAGCGACGGCTCGGTTCTGTCGCAAAACGTACGATTGCTGTAGGTCTGACGGGCATCACATCGATGGCATTTGGACCAGCGTGTGCCCTATTTATATTTCACGTGTGACGTCACCAACCTCTGTGAAGATACAAAAATTGCGGAATGGTTTCGTGGCAACTGCAACCCAAAAAGGCCGAATCGACATAATGAACATCAGAGAAGCGACTGTATGCCTTTTGAATTACAAGCGTATCAGGCTATTTGAAGCCATACTTCATATAGGATAGTCGAACTATGGAATATTGCCAAAACTCACGACAGTTCTCTTTTTCACAGGTTGACGACCTGCTCTCGATGCAGAACTGTAATTTGCTGAATCTTCCCGAGAATTACCAAATGAAATACTGTAAGTTCGTTTATAATTACAACTCCAAGTTGTTGAAATGAATAAGGATGTTTTGGGTTTCCTGGCTCATTCGTCGCTTCGACATTTGTAGATTTCTACCACGCGCTATCATGGCCGCAACTATCATACGTCGCCGAGGATCACAAGGGGAGGATTGTTGGCTACGTTCTCGCTAAAATGTAAGTTTGATTTATGCCCCTTTTGGGAATAAATGTGTACGTATGAACTAAAGACTATGAACTAACCCTGACCTATTTCGCCAGGGAGGAGGACCCATCTGATGACCCTCATGGCCATATCACCTCGCTGTCCGTGATGCGTACATATCGAAGGCTCGGCATCGCTGAGAAACTCATGTCACAGTCGCGTGAGTCATCCATCCTTTTTTTTTTTTTTTTTTTTTTTGGACCGGGTTTGGTTTTAATTTTTGTTTTTCTTTTTTTTTTTTTTTTTTTTGTTAAAAAAAAAAAAAAAAAAAACCGAAAGAGCGATCTATGGTTGAAGTCTTTGGTGCACACTACGTCTCGCTGCATGTGCGTAAGAGCAACCGCGCCGCCTTATCGCTGTACAAGGATACGCTGAAATTTAGGTGAGATTTTCCTCCTATACTTTAATACTGAAACTCGCAAGCGAATTGTATCGACCATTCAAACAGTATGCTGGACTGACCATTTTGTTGGCTCTTGCTAACTCTCGGCGCTTGTTATAAATTATACGAAACAGCGTACATGACATTGAGAAAAAATACTACGCTGACGGCGAGGATGCGTTCGCGATGCGGAAAGACCTTAAAGGCTTATTCAAGGATGAGGATACTGAATTCTAGTAAAGGGAGTAAAGGGAGTCTGGGAAATTAGGATGGATAGATATCACAATGCCTGAACAATTGTTTAAGTAGTTGCAATTGTTGTGCTCTAGACTGGTTACCAGTTCTAACAATCCTTTAAGCATGAGATATAATAGGTTACGATTTGCCCGAGAGTATTGTATTTACTATCTCTAACTACATTTACAAATATTATGGATGGCAAGTGATGGCAATAACGAGAGATAAAATAAGTA
This sequence comes from Endogone sp. FLAS-F59071, assembly GCA_003990785.1. Lineage (NCBI taxonomy): Eukaryota > Fungi > Mucoromycota > Endogonomycetes > Endogonales > Endogonaceae > Endogone > Endogone sp. FLAS-F59071. The sequence continues at coordinate 10,567 of RBNK01000817.1, forward strand.
CATCTATTATTTTCTTAGAGCGAAAATTTACTTTGGTGTTATGGATAAAGACCTCTTTCGGGATCAATGTTGATACACACCTACGTAACTACAGGATATCAACAAAGCACAGTGATTATAGCAATGCAGCTAAATTATTCTTTCTAGACGTTTTCTTAAGGAAGCTGCTCAATATCATTTCATATTTCATATTCATAAGTTGTCAAGTTCTATACAAGGCTAATTTATCGAATTATAACTTAATATAATATTTATAAAACTTTTAGTTTATAGAATTTTGATTAGCTAATCTTAATATATTTACTACAGAAAAAAAAAAAAAAAAATTGGGTTAATTCTTTAATTAATTAAATAATTATATATCTAATATAAAAGAATTACTTTAGTTAAAAGTTCTCTTACTAATATTTTCCACAGTTTAAGCCTATATTTGGCGTAATCGGCCCTCTTTTCAGCCATTAGCCCGCGTTTTCGTAATTAGCATTGGTCACCTTCACATGCGGAGAAGAATTGGAGAGACGTGGACGTGAAGGGAAAGTGCTAGAATAATACGTTTGAAGGTTTATATAAAAATAAAATAAAATAAAAAAAGAAAAGAAAGAAAGAAAGACGTAATGTGGGACTTCGGCAATGAAAAATCAAAGAGGGTAAAAGATCCTCGGCCAATTTGCACATATATATTCGTGTGAGTAAAACTTGTGTTTGATATTGAGAAAGCTTCATTACCTTTTACCACAACCAAAAAACAAAAACAAAAACAAATGGGTATCTTTGGTCGCCTTTCTGTTCCTGCCCAATAAGGTCGCCGTCGTCACCAGAGTTGATTGACACTTTTTTTTTTTTTTTTTTTTTTTGAAACGATTGCTAGGACAATACTCGCGACCCATCACAGTCCCTAACTATTCGCTCACCATTTCCCCTCCTCTCTTTCCTTTCTCAATTTCCTGACTTCTGGCCTCGAGACAGCCCGCTATTTTGCTGCCAACAACGCCACCGTGATCCTAGCGTGTCGCAACCCGAGACGGCTCTACTCGACATCAAGTCCACTACGAGCAACAACAAGGTTGAGGCCTAGGCGCTCGATCTGTCATTGCTCGCGTCCGTCAGGGATTTTGCGGCCAAGTTTTTGGCGACGCGACAGCAGTTGGATATCTCGACCAACAATGCTGGGTTAGGTAAGTGTGGTGATTTGCAAACCAAGTTGAAATAATAATAATAATAATAATTACAAAGGATGCTGACAGAATCTTTGTCTTCTTGGCAGGCGGTCGCCCCGAGCTAACCAAGACGGCCGATTCATCCAACTCGCAATGTTACCACTCTGCTTCATATTAGTATATCATCTGACGTACATACAACCATCCAACAACTTACCCTAGGTACCAAGTCAACCATCTCTTGCATTTCCTTCTTACCAACCTTCTCTTCCTGGCGCTAAAGAAGGCGCCGGCGGCGCGCGTGATTAATGTATCCTCGGATGCGTCCGGCATAGGGGCGGTCGACTTTGACAACATGAATGGCGAGAAATCGTACAATCATTTATACTTTACGGCAACTCGAAGCTCTATAACATCCTCTTCACCAACGAGCTCGCGCGTCGGGTCAAGGACGACGAGATCGTCGTTCACGCCGTCCATCCGGGCTTCGTCGCCACTGACTTTGGAAAGGATTTTGGGCCTTTCGTCAAGACCGCCACCACCGCGATCGTCTTCCTTCAATAACCATCAATTACTGGTTACTACTTTTAAGTAATAAGAAAGTTTGAACTTCTTGTAAATCTTACTTCATATAAAGACGCGACGAATACCTTCTATTCTTAATTGAGAAATAAACGATAAATTGAGATCCCAACGTCTGGACGTCTGGGATACATTATGAAATTGGATCGTGCGTCTGGTAACATAGTGTAATAAATACTGATTCAGGCAAAAAGTCACTCCATATCTAAATATAGCTAATAATGATTGTTAAACTAGTCTAGCTAATATATCTTCAATAACCCGGGGGGGGGAGACTGGCTTGGAATTTCCGGTCTAGTTTCACTTGGCAAAATACTGTTTCCAAAGATGTAATCGCTTTGCTTCACTTATATTAAGTCCAGTCGATCTGGAACATAGCGTGGGCCAATAGCAATTGCTCTCCTCGGGACGCGCGTACCGGGCAGGAGCCAAGAACCAAAAGGCTTCGTTGGGGGGGATCTTTACAAGTGGCAATAGAACAGTGGCAATAGAACAGTAAATCATTCCACCTGAGCCAAGGCTTACGTCCATTTGGTCCATTTGGCCATTTGGTAGGTTTCAACGAGATTGCCGAGTCTGACGACGACTGTCACGCATCACGTGAAGTGTCTCCCAAGATCTTGTTTCTTGGCGGATCTTATTTAAAGACTTGCAAAAAGTTGTATCGATTCAATCCTTCAATCCTTCCATCTTCTTATCTCCTGCTCCAGAAATCAATCTCGCAAACATGTCTGACTCAAAGTCCACTCCCACATACAACAACATCTATCCTGCCATCCCCGCTACAGCCCACGACACTGTCGACACCCCGCCACCGTATGACGGGCCCTCCAACGCCGCCGGTCCAGCTTCGGGCGCCGCCCCCAGGACGCAGTCTTACGGAACGTACAGTAAGCTTCCTTCCCAAGACAATAACCCCCCTATCGTGATCCTCCCGGCCCCGATCCCTGTCGAGCATCTTAAAGATACGCCGGCCGTGGTCGTGTGCCCGCATTGCAATCAGTGCATATTGACTATAACCGAGGCTCACACTGGTATGTATGCATGGTTGTGTCAATGTATATGGTAAAAGTCCAGATCAGATCAACGTGATCTTCCAAATGGCCTGTTTCCCTGACGTGTCTACCCTCTCATAACTCCAAATAATGTAGGTTCCGCTACCTGGCTCTCCGCCCTTGGCCTCTTCATCCTAGGTGCTACGGCCTGGGGTTGTTGCCTGGTTCCCTTCTGCATCCCCGGCCTCAAGGACGTGATTCACGTGTGCAATAACTGTCATCAGGCGATCGCCCGGTATAGCAGGCTTAACAGTAGGGCCGTTGTGTTTGATTAATAGCAAGCGCATGAGATTCCCTAATTTGTGCTCCCCAGCATACCTTCTTTTTCTCTTCTTATATATCTGTAAATATGTCATAATCCGTCTTTTCTTCTTCTGCTTCTTCTTCGTAATAACGCTGTTACAAACCTTTTTTTTTTTTTTTCCAGTCATCGCTTTTCATTAACATTGGACATTCAACGCTACGATATAGCAGTTACTATTATTAAATAATAGGCTTGCATTTCGTCTGGACATTTCTATGGTAAACCTGACAAGTGCTGTAATAAATTCACTTTGAATCCGCGAGATCTTAGACGACTTCGGGAATTGGAAAGAGAGTAATAGTAATGCTTCCAGCACAAATAGTAACACCTTTTCCTTCTCTCCGTCTATATTCCCACTACCCAATGACTTTGTCGAATCACCACACCGCGAGTATATCAAGATCAATAGCTCAAAAGTGAAACTAGAGAAAGAGAACAACAACGTCAGCAGGAAAGGACCGATGACCATGAATCCATCGAGCCAACATCATAGAGCAGCGACTCACCAATCTGATCCGCAAATGGATATCTGTTGAAAAGCCGGCACCTCCTCGAATTTCTGAAAGCTGTAAGCAAGATCCAGCGTGGTGTAAATGAATTTGAAAATCCTCAAATGTGCTGACGGGCTTGGGATACCCTTTGGCCGCCAGATAGGCAGTGGAAATTCCATTTGTAACTGGCTTTCTGTTACGAGACGAGAAGTGGAAGGGGTTTTCTGTTACGAAAAACAAAAACCTTTCCCACTTCTCGTTTCATAACAGAAAGCCTTTTCCAGTGAAGAAAGGCCGAGATAAGAAGTAGGAAAGGCATTAGGATAGCATTTTCACCTTTGGCATCATCACGTATTGTTTCGAGCATGGGATTCATAATGACATGCTTGATTTTGATCATTCATAACGGCGTATTCATAACGCATCAGCAAAAGAAAGCATACAAGATATGGGATATATATATATATAATACAGCTAGTTTATGGTTAGAATAGGAATAAATAGAAAAGACAAGCGATTACAATTATTCTAGAGAATTGAATGACGGCTCACTTAGCGCGTAGCACGAGTTGTTAGGATATATACTCCACGATTCATGTTTATTTATTATTTTATTTTATTTTATTTTAATTGAATGTATCAATAGTTCATCATTATCCATACCCACCCACTACCAAATGGAATGTTAAAATTATCCCACAACGGAGGCATAATGAAGCGCCGGGCTGTTCATTGGAAAGATAAAATGTCCGAACAATTCTCTCTCTTAAAATGAACCATTGTACATGGAAAGAATTTTTTTTTTTTTTTAAGGACATTCAACAGACAAGATCCAGCCACCGAATAACTCATCAGTCCCAAAAAGGCAACCTGCCCTATTCAACCTCTATCTTACCCACCCTCATCCTTACCCACCCTCATCCTTTGTTAAGCCAAAAATCCGCTGCATCAAACGACCCCAGCTGTGATACATCGACGACGACTCCCGCTTCTGCAATTCCGGGTGGCGGTGGTGGCGCAGTCACGAACGACGCGGCCACCTGCTGCTGCTCAGGCATGTACAGACACGAGTATTCGGGCCGGTAGTCCTGCCCCGCAAACGCAGGAGAGTAGTTATAATTGTACGTCTGCTCATGTAGCTGCCATGTCCCACGACGGCGGAGCGGGTGTGGTACCCACGCATCGCTGTCCTCCGCAGTAGCCGACGCCGGATTCGAGAGCTCGACTCCCATCTCACCCACGACGAGCTCAATGGTGACGGTGTAGGAGCGCATATCGTTAACGACGCAGCGCATCCATCCCTGGACGCGCTGCCCGGCGTTGACGCCCAGAGGCTCTTTAAAAAGGAAGCGAACCTGCTGCCAATGGGTGCGCTCCGCGGCTGGGCCAGTGGACATTTCGACATAGGCGCCCGGTGGAGTAGTAGGTGGAGTGACCGGGGGGATAAAAGCAAGGTCGAACCAGCCAGCGACGCCGTGGATGAGGCCGGTGTAGAGAAGGGACCAAGAGATGGGAACCGTAAAGTCCTGGAGCTCCAGAAGGGAGATGCTTGTAAAGTCGACGTCGTAGCCAGAGGAGGAGGAGGAGGGGGTGCAAAGGAGACTGCGGTGATCAAAGTGACCAACTACAGGCATACCTAAGCGGGATGGCCGGCCAAAAGAGGAAAATCACTTAAATGGTACTGTGCTGTGGGAAACACATTATTGTGACTGAATGCACGGGGTACTCACTAAACATCTCATCTCGAGCGTCTTGGTATAGAGTTGTCAGATCCACACCATAAAACGCCTGCTGCTCCCTGTCGATTCATAGCATAAATGGAAATATCCCGGTCATGAAATCACAATTGTGCTAACATTAACATAACACAGTATACATCATCCACGTACCAGAACCGTGCCTTTCCCATCGTTTCGCTCCACAACCCAGCGTCTGTGAACGGTGCAAGGAATAGCACGCCTTTGGAAGGAAACAGCGCACCTCCGGGTTTGAGGTAGTGATCTCGTGCGTGGATAAAACTCTCGAGCTAACGCATAGTTGACGGGCCGATCAGGCTGTCAGTTGGCTCGACGCTGAAGCTGCTGGGGTTAAAGATTGAAACTCGAAAATACCATGCGTTCGTGGACCAGCAGGACACCGATGGGTTCGGATATAATGGTGTCGACCTGGGGTATCGGGAGATTGGGTTCTTCGATCTTGGCTGGAGAAAAGGGGAAGTGAACGAAACGGTCAATGATCTATCCGGCCAAAAGCAGTCGATCAATCGGCCCGGTGCCACAGATCGCCGCCGCCGCCGCCGACAGGGAAATGGAACACACATTGGATCACTTCAATTTTATCCTTCAAGAATGCGTTCTTCCCGTGCGTTTTGGCTGCCTCGACGATCTTTCTCATCTTGGAGGCCATGTTCGACGCCTCAACAGCATAGACCTTCTTCGCGCCGGCCTGTACCGAGAAATAAGACAGGATCCCGGAGCCAGCACCCACGTCCATGACGACCTTGTCCTGAAAGCACGCAGGGCCGTTCAGCAAGATGGCGGAGCGATAGGTGGAAGTACGGACGCTGTCCTGCAGCATGTTTTGCTATCGGGTAGGGGGGGGGGAGGCACATATGATAGTCAATTTTCAAAGTGAATGTGTTACTGGGGGTGTAAGGGGCAAGGGTTCTGGAGAGCCTCAAAGGTACCTGGTGCTGCAGCATTGCATAGTAGGCAAAGTATTGAGGGTCCCTTGTCTCTGTGGGGGGACCTTGCGGCTCTGTTTGTTTGCTATTGTCCTCGGGCATGGTTCAACGCGTGTTAGAATGAGGCGCAAGCAATTGGATAAGAAGGAACCTTTTGCGGTGCGGGACTGCTTATCGGGCAACGAATATTTAACCACAGCGCGACACGTCACATTGCTGCCCTTTGCTCGTTTCTCGTGTCCTCGCTCCGTTCTCTCGTTGTGCATTGCTCGCAACTATGAGAATATTCAGCTATGGCCTCGTTGGCCGTTCGGCTGCTGTTGCCAATCCGACCATTGTCGCCTCTGCCGCTACCGCTGCCATTGCTGCTCTGCTCGTTGCAGCCTGCCCAATGGCCTACGCTAGCCGTACTCCTCCCATCGAACTTCAGTTGATAACTCCTTGGGCCGGCTCGCACCTGCTCCTCGAGATACTGTAAGCGCCCGTGTTTGGTGGCTGCGTTGCGCCCTGGAATATCTCGCTCCTATTGTTAATTTTTTCTCTTTCTTCCACCCTCTCCCTTTTTTTCTTCACCTGAGATAGTGAGTCGGTTGCCGTCGAGAACAAAACTGCCTTCTTCCCTCTCCTCACCGACCTGACTTCAGCGAAATTTTTCACCGAGTTTGATACCCCAAAAGCTTTTTATCACGGAGCTTTGAACGTCGTTTCCGAAAAGGGTTATTTAAGCTCTCCAGGCTCCCTCGCCCTCACCAAGGTTGCATTATCTTTGCACGCGACCGCTCCTGCTATTCAGGCATATTACCACTATTACGAAAACGCCATCCTCCCTGCAAAGCTCAACGCTACTGTTGAAGGCACGGCGCCGTTCGATGAGACCTGTGCGATATGGGCTGAGCTTGATGATCGGCAGGCCTGCACCGTCGCGAGCCTCGCTGGGCTGCTTGATAGCACATCGCCCACAACTGCCCATTCCGCGCACTTTCTGCCCTTTGATCACATCCTCCGTCCCACGGCCGCAGGTGCCCAGTCACCCGTCGTTATTCTCTACGCTGATATCACATCCGCCTCGTTCCTGCCCTTTCACGAGTACCTCTCCCAGAAGGTTAATTCTAATGGTATCACTTATGTTCTTCGATACAAACCGCCGGCGACAAAGGCGAGCCCGGTCTACATGACTGGTTACGGTGTTGAATTAGCGTTGAAGAAGACCGATTATCTCGTCATTGATGATCGCAAGGTTGACGGTAACGATCGTTGATGAAAACTTCATACGAATTGTGATTACTATAACTGAACTCAAATTATTCAACGTACTCACTGATTTGAACTATAACACTCGGGTCACAGATGACGGCGCTTCCGAATTACCCATCGATTCTGAGACTCGTACTCGCATCCAGGAGCATCTCTTTGACGAGATTCCCGAGATCAAACCACTCACAACCAACGAGATCGGAGGTAAAACTTTGCTCTTATCTTTTTCTTCCGCCGCGCTACTATCCTTTCGTTCTTATTTCATCTCTTCACCCTTCACGCCCTTTTCATTACTAGAGCTTGACCTCAAGACGACTCAGCTCATTGTCGAGTCCTCTTCTCCTCTCTCCTCCCTCGTTCAACTCTCTCAGGATTTCCCGCGTTACGCACACAGTATTGCACAGCTCGAGCTCGATACCACCATCCGCGACGAGATCAATTCCAACCAGAGGTCGATCGTGGGAGGCGGGGCTAATGGGTTGTGGTTGAACGGGCTTTCCGTAGGCGTACAGGAGAGCGATCCTTTCAGGTTTGTGGAGTGGGAAAAGTGAACGGGCGACAGCTATAACCTATGATCGTATGAAGCATTATTTTTTTTGAAGTGTAAACAAACAACGCAATTTTTTTTTTTTATTTTATTTCTCACCCTCCCCTCCCCCTCTCTCTTCTTCACTACCAGCCTCCTCCGCCTCCTCCGTCGCGAACATCAGATTATTTCGAGCCTGGCTTCTATTGGCTTCGTTCCCAACTCTGCCATCGAACTCCTCTCCTCGCCGCTGCTCACTGCCACCGCCGGCACGTCTTCCGACTCACAACTTGAGGGAGTATTCGACGTGCGCGACGACTCGCCCAATGGGGAGGTCGTCCTATGGTGGAACGACCTTGAGAGGGACAATCGGTATGCCAGGTGGCCGAGGAACATTTTTGCGGTAAGTTTTCGTAGTAAGAGGGGGGGGGGCATGAGGTCTCGACTTTGTGGTTCCACTGTTCCGACCCACATATTGTGATATCCTGTCGTTCTCTAGCTCCTCCAGCCCGCCTACCCTGGCCAACTTCGCCAGGTCGGGCTTAACCTCTATAGCGTTCTCTTCGTGCGTGACATGTCCAGCCCGTCCGCCATCAGGCATCTACTCGAGGAGTTACAACTATTTATTAAGGGGGGATACCCGATACGGTTCGGGCTTGTGCCCATTGTGGATGAAAAGAATGACGATGGAGAAGGTTGGTAAATTGGGTTCCTCTTGGGCATGATACAGTATGGATAGTAGTAGGTGACGGCAGAGACGATTGTAACCTGATATGAGACATCGTTTGTTTGTAACACCAGCGACCCTGATAGCCAAGTTGATTCATTACTATGTCGTCGAGTTTGGCAGGAGCCAGGCCATGGATTTCTTAGAAAAGGTAACCGGTGTTCTCCAATCATCAAATACACAACACGTTTCTTAGATATCTTCCTACCATCACCAACCTTTCGTACTCCAACCACCAGCTCCTCTCCGAGCTCGACGACTCGGAATCATTCCGCCCAGCAGCTGAGCGCGCTTTCAATTCCACGGTTCCCTCCTCCGCCCCCAAGAGCGGTGAGCCCACCAAGTGCTTTGAGGAGGTCGCTGCAGCATACGCCGATTACGTGGCTGAGGTGCGCCGGTTCTTGAAGCGTATTGGCGTCAGTCCCGCAGTCGACGCAAACGGACTAATGTTTGTGAACGGGAAGCTGTTCGATTTCGATGACGAGGTTGGTGAAGGATGTATCCTACGTTTGTGTCGGCCTTTTGCGACACCTACCCTTGCTTGTTTCCGGCTTATTTACATTTTCTTCTTTGTTCCCAACGATTCTCGCGCGATTGTAGAGTTACCAGCACAATATGTTCCAAGAGATTAATATCCAGACCCATTACATTGCGAAGAATGTAACTACTTTTTTTTTTTTTTTTTTTTTTTTTTTTTTTTTTTTTTTTTTTTTTTTTTTTTTTTTTTTTTTTTTTTTTTTTTTTTTTTTTTTTTTTTTTTTTATTTTTCTTTTTCATTTCTCTTTTTTTTTTTTTTTTTTTTTTTTTTTTTTTTTTTTTTTTTTT
>RBNK01000818.1:0-20154 GCA_003990785.1 Endogone sp. FLAS-F59071
TCTTCAAAACTGTATAAATATTCCCCCTTTATTTCCATTCAATAAATCTTTGCCTGAGCTTGAGCCCAATACAAGTCTAATAATCCAAACGCAACTGGTGAAGAAAGTATTGCTTAGTGAATTCGAGCCGAGAAAGAACCTTTAACATCTAACAGATAATTGATTGCTGATACACATCCGAAGGGACTAATATTCCCTAGCGCCTCTAAACATACACTTTAATATTTTCATAGTTTTATTCCTCCACACCCCTGTTTTCCACTTTGGTTTTACCTACAGTACAGATTTTAGCCCAGCTACTGGTTCCCAATTGAGCCCCCTATCTCCTCCATACTTAGCCAATTCCAGAGTCTCATCCTCACAATAGATAATTGATTGCTGATATTGTGGCGGACTAAAATATATTAATGGTGAAATACTCGGAATTGAGCAAGTGCAGAAAATATGTTTCAGGGGTCTTAGCGGGTTATGCGGTAGCGTCTTAAGAAGGGTGTTGATGTAGGTGTTAACTAGCAAGAATTAAGTGTGATCGATCGAATAAAGTGTATCTGTTAGAATCTCGAAACTATCCAATTGCTTACTCCTTGAGTAAGGCTTCAGTATCCCTTAGGTTGTCTGTTGTAAGCTTCCTTAGCTTGTTGCAGTCTGAATTTTATTGATAATTGCGAATGGGGTATTTATAAGAAATTACAAGGTGCTATATGGGCAGCTACCCAGGTTACTACTTAAATTTCTGATTGGCTCGGCTAAATATAAGGTACAAATTGATTGGCTAAGATATAATAAATGATATATCAGGTTATAATGTAATTGGGCGACGAAATAATATATCAGATCGAAATACTATTTTAGGTTATAGCGTGATTGCAGATCTCAACAATGCTAAAGGTCTCAACAACACTAAAGGTCTCAACAACATTGAGAGTCACATGACTTGATCTCATATGATCAAATTGTATATCGTCATAAAATGTTCCATCACATCTCCTTCCTTTCTACAAGTTAGACTTCAAGGTACAGTTCTAACTTGGAGAAATCCCTTTGTAACTGTTTTACTTCTTCCTCTAGCTCATTCATTTCATTCTGTATCAGTTGATTTAGTTGGTGCGTACTGCATCGAAAGTGACTCAAAGCACTAAGCTTGTGCTTGAATAGTTGATAAATCCGATCGGCCATTCTTGTATTATAGGCGGGGAGTGCTCCTTTGAGGGCTCGTTGATAGATTTCCCTATTCTTCCTGTTCCAGATATGTTCAACTTCTTCATCCCAGAGTTGTGTGATTCAGTAGTATTCCTTCCATTCATTGATTCGTACCAGGTGTTGCCTTCTTTGAATATTATGTACAATCGATCGAGTCTTCTGTAAGGTCGATCCTTCTATCTCCTCAAGGTCTTCCAGAGGTTCTATATGTTGGTAGGCCTCAATCAGGCTGACTCGGACTTTATAGAAGTTGTTCCAATGGGGCATGATATTTCTTGAGGCAGTTTCGGTAGACAGTATAGGGTAAGATTGTTCCTGTCATTTTCCATAACTGATACGTAGTTCCTTTTATACTGGCGATATAGTATGGTCCTTCCCATTTTGGGTCCAATTTTGCTGACCATGAAGACTCTACTATGTTCTGGTATAGTAAGACTTGGTCACCAATCTTCAATTTCTCGGTTTCCTTATGTTCCTTGTCGTAATTCTTCTTTTGTCGGTCTTGTGCAATGGCAATAAATTCTCTTGCCTTGTTTTGGACATTGTGTAATTCTTGAATTTCCTTTGTCACACGATGCTCAATTTTCTTTTCCCAGGAGGTGTGGCTGGGTTCTGGGGTGGTCATTACTTGGTCTACCAGCTGATGAGCTTTTCTTCCGTAAGCGAGCTCAAAAGGGGTGAACTTTGTTGTTTCTTGTTTCATTGTTCATAGTGCAAATAAGGCGGAAGGTAGGTACAAGTCCCAATCTCCTCCTTGTGATTGTACTACTTTAGCAATCGTATTCTTGATAGTCTGATTCGTCCGTTCGGTAAGTCCATTTTCTTGAGGGTGGTAGGCAGTAGTCTTTATCTGGCGGATTTCGAAGTGTTGCGTCAATATCTGCATGAATTCATTAATGAATTCAGTTCCTTGATCGGAGGTCATTTCATAAGGTATTCCATGGTGGTAGATAATATCTTCGTAGATAAAAGGTGCAATATTAAGGGCATCTGCAAGGGGCAAGGCTCTTGCTTCGGGGTACTTGGTCAGGTAATCTACTGCTACTACGATGTATCGATTTTCTCTAAGTGTTCTTGGTAGTGGTCCAACAATATCTATTCCAATATGTTCAAAGGGTCCTCCAGGTATAATCGGTTGTAAGGTTTCGACTTCCTTTCCTCGGCGCCTCTTCTGGCAAGTGTCGCATCTCCTGATATATTCTCTAATATCTTCGTACATATTCTTCCAATAATATTTTTCTGATAGTCGTTGATATGTGTTGTCTATGCCCATGTGTCCTGCCAGCTGATGGTCATGAGAGGCCTGAAGCACCATCTGCTTTTTGTGTTCAGGAACTACAAGTTGTATTTGTCCTCTGTGTCATCAGTAAAGTATATTATTCTTGATAAAATAGTTGAGTGCCGTTGTCCATATAAGCCGTTGATCATTTTCGTTCATCATCCCAGTAAAGGTTAGGTTACTGAGGTAATCCAAATATCTGTTATAGAGTTCAGTGTTCATTGGGTAGGTATATTCTTTTTGGTTCGGGGTGTCAATCTCGGATAAATTGGGGTAGGCGTGAGAGGGTGTCCACATTCTGATGATTCTGTCCTTTTCTGTATTGTGTCGTGAAGTTGTATTCCTGTAGTATAGCTAGCCATCTTGCATACATTCCTGTCAGATTTGGCTTATTCCAAAGCCATTTGAGAGCTAAGTGGTCTGTTATTAGGGTGAACTGTTTTCCAATCAGGAAGTGGCGAAAGTGTTGTATGGCCCAAATGACTGCTACACATTCCAGTTAGGTGGCTCCGTAAGAAGGTTCTGCTCCATGGGTGGCTCGTCCTGCATAAGCAATCACATATTCTCCATCTTTGTCATCTTGTGCCAGGATTGCTCTAAGTCTGAATGATGATGCATCCGTATACAACTTGAATACCTTTGTGAGATCCAGTCTTGCCATTACTGGTGCATGGGTAAGTGCTTCCTTGATTAGGTTGAAGGCTGTTTGTGCGGCTGATGTCCATTCCCATGCTCTTCCCTTTCTTTGCAACATGTGCAGGGGTGCGGCAATTTCAGAGTAACCAGGGATAAACCTTTTATAGAACTGAACCAGTCCTAAAAATCCTCGTAGGGCTATCTTATCTTGCGGGATTAGAAAGGCCTTAACAATCTCAGTCTTCTTTGGGTCCGGGCGGATTTCTCCTCCATCGATTATAAATCCGAGGTATTCGATTTTCTTCTGTCCAAAGTAACACTTTGTTGGCTTGATCCTTAGTCCATGTTTTCTGAGTTGTTCAAATACTTCTTTCAGGGTCACCATATGTTCTGCGAAGTTCTCCGCATAGATGTTGATGTCGTCGATATACACAATCACTCCATGTCCAATCAAATCGTAGAAGATTTCGTTCATTGCAGCCTGGAAGGTGGTGGGTGTATTGCAAAGTCCAAAAGACATTCTTGTGAATTTGTATTGTCCAAATGGTGTAACAAATGCTGATTTCTCCTATGCTTCGGGCGTCATTCCGATTTGGTTATATCCTGCCCATAGGTCCAAAGTTGAGTAGATTTGCGCCTTTTTCAACATGTTTTGTAAGTCTTCTGAGTGTAGGATCGGATATGCATGCTTCTTGGTGACTGAGTTCAATTTGCGATAGTCAATAACCATTCTTTGTCCATCCTTCTTTGGTACTATGCTGATAGGTGATGCCCAAGGGCTTTTCAACTGTACGATTACTCCTGATTCCAATAGCTCTTGAACATGCTTTCATACAAAGTCATGATAGTTGGCTAGCAATCTGTAGGGTGCCTGTTTGATCGGTTTGGCATCTCCTGTGTTGATATGGTGCGTGAAGAAGGCTTGATCCGGCAGGTCCTTGAAACTGATCACGATAATATCCTCATACTCCTTTAGTAGGTCTTGTAACTGTTTCTTCTAATTCGGTAACAGGTTTTCATTGAGGGAGTAGATGTGCTTCTTGGCGCTCTCCTGGTCATCTAGTCTCTCCATTATCACATTTGCTTGCCCAGTTGATCCAAATCCTTTCCTTCCACGTCGTGTTTCTTCTAAATTTTCTACCTCCTTTAAAGGTTGTTGTTCACATTTGACGATTACCATCTGAGCAATTCGATCGCCTTGATAGACTTTGAATTGACTGTGGTTATGGTTAACTAGTCCAATCTCGATTTCTCCTCTGTAGTCTTCGTCTATTAATCCGGAGAAGGCTCTTATCTCAGAATTGCAGTAGAGTCTACTTCTTGCCCATACTTGCACACATTGTCCAAGTGGTAGGGCGATGTGTTGAAATTTGATCTTCGAATGTATGTGTTTTGGAGTAAAAGAGCGTACTGGCTAATGAAGCCAATATGTGTGTATTTATTAATGCTAAATTATGATTGGTCGATACAAACAAAGATCGTCCAAGCCATAATTGAGTGATGTATGATCGATCGTTGATGCATCGATCATTGATAGGAGAGATATAATAAGCTAATAATTACAACACTCCCCCTGCTTGATATATCTCGATAAAATAAATAAATAAAAAATAAAAGAATAAAAAATAAAGTGTTCAACTGTACATCACAAATGTCATTCATGAAGTACATTCACTGCAAATAATTATATATAAAATACTACTTGAGTGATAAGAATGACGTGATAAAGAACATAAAATTTTTAAAGAAATAATGTTAGTTACGTAAGCCCATTTTTGCGATCAACATTTCAAGTCTTGGTCGCGCAAGTGGCTTGGTTAATGCATCAGCGATCATTTCATCTGTCGCCATGTAAATGATATCTATCACCTTTGATTCAACTTTCTCTCAAATAAAGTGGTGCTGAATGTCGATATGCTTTGATCGAGCGTGATTAATTGGATTTTTGGCAAGGGCGATTGCTGATTGGTTGTCTTCAAATAAAGTTGTTACACAATTTGGCAAATATCCTAGCTCATCCAATAGGGTGCATAGCCAAATGGCTTCCTTTATCGCATGAGCTAATGCCATATATTCTGCCTCAGTTGTTGATAGGGCAACGGTTGCTTGGCGTTTGCTTGACCAGCTGATAGCTCCTCCTGATAGGTTGAAAATATATCCCGTGGTTGATCGTCGTGTGTTAATGTCTCCTCCCCAGTTAGCATCGCTGAAACCAATCAGTCTTAGATCCTGATCACGTCCAAAGCACAGCTTATAATTGGCTGTTCCTTTAATATATCTTAATAATCATTTGAGGGCGTGGTGATGTTCTTGCATTGGATTGGCCAAGAATTGACTGATGATGCTGACAGCAGCAGCTAGATCAGGTCTCGTCCCGATCATCAGGTACATTATGCTGCTGATCATTTGTCTGAATAGACTTTGGTCTGCAGATTTTCCTCCTTCAGCTTTGAGTTGAATGGATGGATCAAGGGGTGTACTGATTGGCTTAGCGTCCGTCATGTTAAATCTTGTAATAATTTGATTGGCAAAGTGGCTTTGATCAATTGTGATCGTGTGTGTTTTCCGATCACGCATGACTCGAATACCCAAAAAATGTTTAATTTCGCCACAGTCCGTCATATTGAATGCGTTGCTAAGTTCCGCCTTGAATTTGTTCATCGTTTCCATCGAATCAGCTAGAATTAGTAGATCATCGACATATATGGCAATAATTATCAGCAATTGATATTGATCGTCTTGTCTTCTCCTTAGATAAATGCTGTGATCCGATTGTAGTCTTGTAAAATTTGATTGGCTGAGATAGTTGTCGATCTTCTAATTCCACATACGAGGTGATTGCTTTAGTCCATACAGTGATCAATTGAGCTTACACACAGCTCTCGGTGACAGCTCCGATTGGTCGATTCCTTCAGGTACCATCATGTAGATCTCTTCATCAAGATCGCCATTCAGGAACACAGTTTTTACATCCATTTGGTAAATTTCTAAGTTTAAGGTTGCTCCGATCGATAAAACTGCCCTGATCAACGTGAATTTCGCCACAGGAGCAAATGTTTCATCGTAATCAATTCCTTGCTGTTGTGAATATCCCTTGGCCACTAATCTCGCTTTGTACCTGGCGACCGATCCATCAGTGTTGAGTTTCTTTTTAAATACCTATCTGCATCCAATCGGCTTGCGTCCTGCAGGCACCTCAGGTACAATCGTCCATGTGTCATTATTCTTAAGTGATTTAAGCTCTTGATTGATCACTTCCTCCTAGAGCTTTGCGTCAGATAGAGAAATTGCCTCCTTGTAGGTCATTGGGTCATCAGTCGATTCAATTAAATTAGCTTCTGACATCCGATCTTGCCAAATTTGTAGAGCTTCAGTGTCGATTAATTGTTCGATTAGCTCCCAGGTGTTGTCGTCATCATCATAGCCTAGCCATTTAACCAGATATTGCCTTTTTTCATCAATCTCGCATTCTCCAATTATCGCTTCGATGACATATTCTCGATCTTCTGGGTTGATGATTGTTGGGGATTTTAATATAATAGATTCATCAAATGTAACGTCGCGGCTGATCTCTATCCTCTTATTGGTTGGATCCCAGAGCCTGTACGCCTTCTTTTCGTCGTGATAGCCAATCATTTTAAGCTTTTTGAATCGGAGTGCCAGCTTCGACCTTTTTCCCTTGCAAATATGCATATACGCGTCAGCCCATATAACACGCAAGTTACTGATATCAGGCTTGTGACCGTGCCATAATTCAAATGGTGAAGCACTCTCCTTATTGGCTCATGTTGGCAATCGGTTGCGTAAATATGTAGCACTTGCGGCAAGTTCCGCCCAAAGTTCATCAGGTATGCCGGCAGTAATTTTATCTGCCCGGATTGACTCTATCAATGTCCGGTTATATCGTTCGGCTATACCGTTTTGTTGCGGCGTGTCCGGTGTCATCATTTCGTGATGAATTCCGTGTTTGATTAAAAATTCGCGCATCTCGGTGTTTATATACTCTCCTCCTCCATCTGATTGGAGAATCTTGAGTTTTCGGCCTGATTGCGTCTCGGCAAATGCCTTGAATGTCCGGAATCGATCAAATGTATCACTTTTGTTATTAATAAAATATGTTGTGACGTAGCGAGTGGCGTCATCAATGAAAGTTAATATATATTTTGCTTCATTGACTGATGGCGTGGGCATCAGCCTGCACAGATCTGTATACACCCTTCCGATAGGCTCCATCGATCGATTTTTCGCGTATCTGAATGGCTTGCGGTGCGACTTTGCATATTCACACCCAGCGTATATTTCGATTTGTCCGGTCGACAGTCGCACATCTCCGAGCCCTATGACAAATTTATTGATTGATTGCAGTGTATTTCGGCCTAGATGACCTAGTCGGTGATGCCATAATATATAGTCATCGATCTTGGAATCAGCGATATTTGCAATCTTGGAATCGGCGATGTTTGCTTCTAGCTCTAGCTCTGATGTCGATAAATGAAATAGGTCGCCATCGGCTTATCTAATTTTAATTTCTTCGTGATCTGCGCCAATTTTAATTACTGATCCGTCGCTCTTGAAGGTTATATCATTTCCATTACATGTCAACGCCCGCACAGATATTAAATTTCTAGCGATCTCCGGTACATATAAGACGTCCCGTAATTTTAGCTCGTCGTCGAGCTCAATTGTCCCAACGTGCGTCACGCATAATTTCTCATTCTCTGCACACGTGACCAAGCCGTCGTGCTCAGCCACCATCTCAAAGAGCTCCAATTAGTTGAACATATGTTGCGTGGCGCCCGAATCGATGATGGCGCCAATCGCCAGATTTGCTTCGGCTCTCGGTTTAGTCTTTTCTTTTTCTTTTTCTGTTTTTACCCAATCGTTGAATTTGTTGCATTGAAATATTCCGTGTTCTCCCTCACAGACGTAACATTTCCGAGGGTGTCCCCGAAAATTCCCGCCTCGATTGGCTCCGCGATCGCCACCTCGGTTGCCTCTGTCATTATGACCTCCTCGATTGTTTCCGTTTTCGTTGTTGTAGCCTCGGCTTCGTCCGGCGTGTCCGCCTCGGTTGTCGCGACCGCCGCCTCGGTAGCCACCTCGGTCGCCGCCTCGGTCGCTGCCTCGGTAGCCGCCTCGGTAGCCACCTCAGTCTGTCGCATGGGCTTCGTCGCGCCTTTGCTTGTTATCTGGGTCGAACCTGATGCATGCGAGTTGTAAGGCCTCCAGCATTGTCGGCATATTCTCCCGCACAAGTATTAATTCCCGGTACCTGGGGCTTAGACCCCGGAGATATTGCGGTATAGCTTCTGTGTCGGTTATATCTTCGATTTGCGCCATAATCCGGTTGAATGCATCATTATAATCTTCAATCGATCCTTTTTGCTTCATCATCGCAAGCTTATCACGCATTCGTAACAATTGTTCTATTGGTGCGTATTTTTGCATCATAGCCTCTTTAAGCTCATCCTATGAATCAAATTCTCCCGATGTGTTCACGTGCCTCCGTAACCACATTCTAGCATTGCCTGTAATTTTGCTGATTGCTGTGTTGACTTCCTCCTTTTGTACTAATAGATTGGCGCTGGTGATAAATTGCTCTACGGCATCAAAGTAATCGAACAATCTGGGTGCACCACCTGATCCATTGAATTTGTTGATCGATCTCAGGTACTCCTTCGCCAGATCGTTAAGCTTTGTTGATGTTGTTGGTGATGGTGATGGTGATTGTCTTTGTGGCATGTTGCCTTCTGTAGCGGTGTTCTGATTGGTTGGCGCGCTAGGTGATGTGATCGTTTTGTCGATTTTTGCCATCAATTCGCCCATTAGGGTTGCAAGCATGTCTAATTTATCTTCCTGATTTCTGATCGTTGTAGCCATCTGTTCCTGTCGATTGAGGCTAAATGCGATATTGCTCTGATGGTTGCTATCCAATCTGTCGTCATCGTCAAGGGTTTGATGTCTGTTATCTGTTTTTGATTTAGACCGCAATCTTGTCGATCTTGTTACTGATGATGATGATATGTATAGGTTGTCCATTTCGTCGTGTCGCGTCATTGAATGCTATGTCGTTATATGTTGTTTATCGTGTTGCTTTATCGCGGTATCGTTTGTCACGTTGTTTATCATTTTGTTTGACGCATTGTTTATGATTTTAAATAAACACTTACAGTAATCACAGTTATAATTGCATAGATGCTATAATTGCATAGATCTCAGGTTGTCGAGCTGCAATTCGAGCGGCTCGGAGCTCATAACCTGTTGAAATTTGATCTTCGAATATGTGTGTTTTGGAGTAAAAGAGCACACTGGCTAATGAAGCCAATATGCGTGTATTTATTAATACTAAATTATGATTGGTCGATATAAACAAAGATCGTCCAAGCCACAATTGAGTAACGTATGATCGATCGTTGATGCATCGATCATTGATAGGAGAGATATAATAAGCTAATAATTACAATACGATGGCGATTCCGGTTTTTACGAAGGCTGATGATTTCGGTTCTAGAGTGTAATCTTCATCTGCGTATAGGTCGTATCCTGTGGCTCCTTCAGTTTTCCTCTTTGGTATAATTACACTTTCCATCAGTTTCTTGACTCGAGTTGCTGTATCCTTTTCTTCAACCATAAATACTTCTTCAAAGGTAGGGATATTCGGCTCCTTCCACTGTTCGTGAGTTGTGTCCTGAGGTAGGTTTTGCCACAAATCCTTCCACCACCAATAGCGCATGCTGATATGTTTGTCGGGGTGGATTATTTCTTCAAGCGCGATGATTTCTTCCTCTGAGTCTGAGTCACTTTCTTCAATCAGGATAGGTCCATCATCTTCATCGTCTTCCTGAAATAGGGCTCTGACTTCGATGGTTATCTGCGTGGTATAAACTTCATTGCTCCATTCCTCAGGTACTTCCTCTTCTTCATTCTCTTTGGGTATCGTCTGTTCTTGTTCTTGGTCATAGCGTTCCTTCCAAGTCCTATGGTAATTGATGTCATATGGTTCGTCCGGATATCTGACCCAGTTTTCACATTCCCAGAGGTTATAGGGGTTGACTTCATCCCAATAGCATCCTTGCAGGTAGGTGTTGCGATTTCCCCAAAGACGTCCTTTGCCGATGTGTCCAATATTTGTCCAGAAACAGTCCCACACTTCTCCAGTGTTGTCTGCGAATGGATGAGGGTTCCTTCTATCATACGGTCCATGATTTATTGAGGGTGGAGTCCTTTGGCGGGTCTGTGATAATCTCAGTTTCTTGATCTTCTTCTCTGTCGGCAGGTGCATCTTCAAGGTGTCTTGGTGAGGTATCAACTTTGTATCGCTGCAAGTGCACATCATCTCGGCACAATAGATGCATTGCTCACAGAATAGACATCTAGTGTTTCTCATATTGTACTCAATCAACTGGTTCTTCTCCAGAGGTGTCAGGCGGCAGTATTCACTATTGATCATCACGTTTGCTTCTTCTTCTTCTACTAAGTTGAGGTACGCCTGTCTGGAGGTTATTTCTTCATCTGTGTCACTCTCGTCTTCCGGTCTCTGAGTGAGTTTCAGTACTACTCCTTTCTGAATATCCAGAGGTATGCTGAATTTCCTTCTATGGTTGATGAAGATTAATCTCTGTGCGTCCAGGTCAATTCTAGCTTTGGCTTTCTTCAACCAGCTGTTACCTAAGACGGCATTATAGGATTGTGCATCGGTGACCACCATTCTGACGGGAATTATTTCTGTTCCAAACTGGACTGGTACTTCTCTGAGTACTCCTAGAGGTATGCTGCTTTTTCCACTTGCGACGACCAAGATAGAGGTAGCGGGTTCGTCAATATCCCATCCTAGGTGGTCTAGGAAATGCTTAGCGATGATGCTGACTCCTGCTACAGTGTCGATAATTACTGAGCACGCTAATCCTCCAATGTTGCATTGTGCATAGGCGGATGAGGTATAGGTTCGCTCTTCTTGTTCTTCGGCGGTGTTAACTTCCTCAAATTGGATGGTTGGTTTGGTTTCAGTAATCTGAGTCTTCACCTTTTGCTTTGTCAATGGTGCGATCTGGAAGAGCTGTTTAAAGGTAATGTTGGCCTTTTAGCCGGCAATGTCCTCCCATGGATCATATTCAAATTCTCTAACTCTCCTAGGCTTCTTCTCTTTGTCTTCTTTCTGATCCGTCATTTCTTCATCTCCAGTAGTTGAAGTAACTGTCTCGCCAGGTTGCATTATTTGTTTGAAGGCTTTGTCCCATTGATCCTCATTCAGCTGTTGCCTTTGTGTTGGCTTCTTAGGCTTCTCGATGACAACCTCAGGTTCCTGGGTCGGCTTCTTCCTTGGGTAGGGAGTCTTCCTAGTAGTAGTGCGGCTGACTGCTTCGACAGGGTAGGCTTCCAGATATTCTTCGCCAAATTCTTCATCTTCTTCTTCGATTTCTTGCACTATGTTAGCATGGTCGGCCTTCTTTACTTCCTCTCTCTCTCATCCTTCCTTCCAACTCCTAGTTCAGCAATCCTTGGCAAAGTGACCACGTCTTCCGCAGAGGAAGCAGTTTATCTTGGTCCTATTGCGTTCTTCAGCGACAAAGATTCCTCTGGGTTGCTTATTCTGGCAGATCACCTTGGCTTCAAGATCGGCTATGTGTGCTGTTATTTCTGAGAACATCTTGGTAATCTTCTCCATTTCATCTTCATGAGTTGTCTTTCCTGTTTTTGCCATGACTGTCGGTTTAATAGTATCCTCCTCAGGTGGTTTGGTTGATGTAGATACCATTTGAACTATGGGTATTCCAGTGCTGAATTTCCTGTGTAAATCTTGTGGTAACTTGTCATATAGGGATGCCGAATGTCCTGCTTCGGTATCCCAAAAGGCCTGTGCCATCCTGACTTTCTCTTCCATACTTCGAAGGCCAAACCTCTTGATATGGCATTGGATGTCTGCGGGTAAGCCATTCATGAACACCATTTCTCGTACAACCGGGCTGGTTTCTCCACAAAGTTGCATATTGTGACGGACTAAAATATATTAACAGCGAAATACTCGAAATTGAGCAAGTGCAGAAAATACATTTTAGGGGTCTTAGCGGTTTATGCGGTAGCGTCTTAAGAAGGGTGTCGATGTAGGTGTTAACTAGCAAGAATTAAATGTGATCGATTGAATAAAGTGTATCTGTTAGAATCTTGAAACTATTCAATTACTTACTCCTTGAGTAAGGCTTCAGTATCCCTTGGGTTGTCTGTTTGTAAGCTTCCTTAGCTTGTTGCAGTCCGAATTTTATTGATAATTGCAAGCAGGGTATTTATAAGAAATTACAAGGTGCTATACGAGCAGCTACCCAGGTTACTACTTGAATTTCTGATTGGCTTGGCTAAATATAAGGTACAAATTGATTGGCTAAGATATAATAAATAATATATCAGGTTATAATGTAATTGGGCGATGAAATAATATATCAGATCGAAATACTATTTTAGGTTATAGCGTGATTGCGGATCTCAACAATGCTAAAGGTCTCAACAACGCTAAAGGTCTCAATGTTGTTGAGAGTCACATGGCTTGATCTCACATGATCAAATTGTATGTCGTCACAAAATGTTCCATCACATCTCCTTCCTTTCTGTGAGTTAGACTTCAAGGTACAGTTCTAACTCAGAGAAATCCCTTTGTAACTGTTTTACCTCTTCCTCTAGCTCATTCATTTCATTCTGTGTCAGTTGATTTAGTTGGTGCGTACTGCATTGAAAGTAATTCAAAGCACTAGGCTTGTGCTTGAATAGTTAATAAATCTGATCAGCCATTCTTGCGTTATAGGCAGGGAGTGCTCCTTTGAGGGCTCATTGACAGATTTCTCTATCCTTCCTGTTCCAGATATGTTCAACTTCTTCATCCCAGAGTTGTGCGATTCGGTAGTATTCCTTCTACTCATTGATTCGTGCCAAATGTTGCTTCCTTTAAATGTTGCGTACAATCGATCGAGTCTTCTGTAAGGTCGATCCTTCTATCTCCTCAAGGTCTTCCAGAGGTTCTATATGTCGGTAGGCCTCGATCAGGCTGACTCGGACTTCATGGAAGTTGTTCCAGCGGGGCATGATATTTCTTGAGGTGGTTTCGGTGGACAGTATAGGGTAAGATCGTTCCTGTCATTTTCCGTAACTGATACGTAGTTCCTTTTATACTGGCGATATAGTATGGTCCTTCCCATTTTGGATCCAATTTTGCTGACCAGGATGATTCTACTATGTTTCGGTATAGTAAGACTTGGTCACCAATCTTCAATTTCTCGGTTTCCTTGTATTCCTTGTCGTAATTCTTCTTTTGTCGGTCTTGTGCAATGGCAATAAATTCTCTCGCCTTGTTTCGGACGTTATGTAATTCTTGAATTTCCTTTGTCACACGATGCTCGATTTGCTTTTCCCAGGAGGTGTGGCTAGGTTCCGGGGTGGTCATTACTTGGTCTACCAGCTGATGAGCTTTCCTTCCGTAAGTGAGCTCAAAAGGGGTGAACTTTGTTATCTCTTGTTTCATTGTTCGTAGTACAAATAAGGCGGAAGGTAGGTACAAGTCCCAATCTCCTCCTTGTGATTGTACTACTTTAGCAATTGTATTCTTGATGGTTTGATTTGTTCGTTCAGTGAGTCCATTTCCTTGAGGGTGGTAGGTAGTAGTCTTTATCTGGTGGATCCCGAAGTGTTGCATCAATATCTGCATGAATTCATTAACAAATTCAGTTCCTTGGTCGGAGGTCATTTCATAAGGTATTCCATGACAGTAAATAATATCTTCGTAGATAAAAGGTGCAATATTAAGGGCATCTGCAAGGGGCAAGGCTCTTGCTTCGGGGTACTTGGTCAGGTAGTCTACTGCTACTACGATGTATCGATTTCCTCTAAGTGTTCTTGGTAGCGGTCCAACAATGTCTATTCCAATATGTTCGAAGGGTCCTCCAGGTATAATCGGTTGTAAGATCTCAACTTCCTTTTCTCGACGCCTCTTCTGGCAAGTGTCGCATCTCCTGATATATTCTCTAATGTCTTCATACATGTTCTTCCAATAATATTTCTCTGATAATCGTTGATATGTGTTGTCTACGCCCATGTGTCCTGCCAGCTGATGGTCATGAGAGGCCTGAAGTACCATCTGCTTTTTATGTTCAGGAACTACAAGTCGTATTTGTCCCCTATGTCGTCGGTAAAGTATATTATTCTTGATAAAATAGTTGAGTGCCGTTGTCCATATAAGCCGTTGATCGTTTTCGTTTGTCATCCCAGTAAAGGTTAGGTTACTGAGGTAATCCAAATATCCATTATAGAGTTCAGTGTTCATTGGGTAGGTATATTCTTTTTGGTTCGGGGTATCGATCTCGGATAAATTGGGGTAGGCGTGAGAGGGTGTCCACATTCTGATGATTCCGTCCTTTTCTGTATTGCGTCATGAAGTCATATTCCTGCAGTATAGCTAGCTATCTTGCATACATTCCTGTCAGATTCGGTTTGTTCCAAAGCCATTTGAGGGCTGAGTAGTCTGTTATCAGAGTGAACTGCTTTCCAATCAGGAAGTGTCGGAAGTGTTGTACGGCCCAAATGACTGCTACGCACTCCAATTGGGTGGCTCCATAGGAAGGTTCTGCTCCATGGGTGGCTCGTCCTGCATAAGCAATTACATGTTCTCCATCTTTGTCATCTTGCGCCAAGATTGCTCCAAGTCCGAATGACGATGCATCTGTATACAGCTTGAACACCTTTGTAAGATCCGGTCTTGCCATAACTGGTGCGTGGGTAAGTGCTTCCTTGATCAGGTTGAAGGCTGTTTGTGCGGCTGTCGTCCATTCCCATGCTCTTCCTTTTCTTTGCAACATGTGCAGGGGTGCAGCAATTTCAGAGTAACCAGGGATAAACCTTTTATAGAACTGGACCAGTCCTAAGAATCCTTGTAGGGCCATCTTATCTTGCAGGATTGGGAAGGCCTTAACAATCTCGGTTTTCTTTAGGTCCGGGCGGATCTCTCCTCCATCGATTATAAATCCAAGGTATTCGATTTTCTTCTGTCCAAAGTAGTATTTTGTCAGCTTGATCCTTAATCCGTATTTTCTGAGTCATTCGAATACTTCCTTTAGGGTCACCATGTGTTCTGTGAAGTTCTCTGCATAGATGTTGATGTCGTCGATATATACAATCACTCCATGTCCAATCAAATCGTAAAAGATCTCGTTCATTGCAGCTTGGAAGGTAGCGGGTGCGTTACAAAGTCCAAAGGATATTCTTGTAAATTCGTACTGTCCAAATGGTGTAACAAATGCTGATTTCTCCTGTGCTTCAGGCATCATTCCGATCTGGTTATATCCTGCCCATAGATCCAAGGTTGAGTAGATTTGCGCCCTTTTCAATATGTTTTGTAAGTCTTCTAAGTGCGGGATCGGGTATGCGTACTTCCTGGTGACTGAGTTCAATTTGCGATAGTCGATAACCATCCTCTGTCCATCCTTTTTTGGTACTATGCTGATAGGTGATGCCCATGGGCTTTTTGATCGTACGATTACTCCTGACTCCAATAGCTCTTGAACATGTTTTCGTACAAAGTCATGATAGTTGGCTGGCAATCTGTAGGGTGCCTGTTTGATCGGTTTGGCTTCTCCTGTATCAATATGGTGTGTGAAGAAGGCTTGATCCGGCAGGTCCTTGAAACTGATTGCGATAATATCCTCATACTCCTTCAGTAGGTCTTGCAACTGTTTCTTCTGGTTTGGTAACAGGTTTTCGTTAAGGGAGTAGATGTGCTTCTTGGCGCTCTCCTGGTCATCTAGTCTCTCCATTATCACATTTGCTTACCCAGTCGATCCAAATCCTTTCCTTCCATGTCGTGTTTCTTCTAGATTTTCCACTTCTTTCAAAGGTTGTTGTTCGCATTTGACGATCACCATCTGAGCGATTCGATCTCCTTGGTATACTTTGAATTGGCTGTGGTTGTGGTTTACTAGTCCAACCTCGATTTCTCCTCTGTAGTCCTCGTCTATTAATCCGGGGAAGGCTCCTATTCCAGAGTTGCGGTAGAGTCCACTTCTTGCCCATACTTGCGCACATTGTCTGGGTGATAGGGTGATAGCAATTCCAGTCTTTACGAAGGCTGATGATTTCGGTTCTAGGGTGTAATCTTCATCTGCGTATAGGTCGTATCCTGCAGCTCCTTCGGTTTTTCTCTTTGGTACGATTGCACTTTCTGTCAGTTTCTTGACTCGAGTTGCTGTATCCTTTTCTTCAACCATAAATATCTCTTCAAAGGTGGGGATATTTGGTTCCTTCCACTGTTCATGAGTTGTGTCCTGAGGTAGGTTTTGCCACAAGTCCTTCCACCACCAATAGTGCATGCTGATACATTCATCAGGGTGAATTATTTCCTCAAGTGCAATGATTTCTTCTTCTGAGTCTGAGTCACTTTCTTCAATCAGGATAGGTCCATCATCTTCATTGTCTTCCTGAAATAGGGCTCTGACTTTGATGGTTGTCTGCATGATATAAACTTCATTGCTCCATTCCTCAGATATTTCCTCTTCTTCATTCTCTTCAGGTATCGTCTGTTCTTGTTCTTGGTCATAGCGTTCCTTCCAAGTCCCATGATAATTGATGTTATATGGTTCATCCGGATATCTGACCTAGTTTTTGCATTCCCAAAGATCATAGGGATTAACTTCGTCCCAATAGCATCCTTGCAGGTAAACGTTACGATTTCCCCAAAGACGTCCTTTGCCGATACGTCCGATATTCGTCCAGAAACAATCCCATACTTCTCCAGTGTTGTCTGCGAATGGATGAGGGTTTCTTCCATCATACAGTCCATGATTCATTGAGGGTGGGGTCCTTCGGCGAGTCTGTAACAATCTTGGTTTCTTGATCTTTTTCTCAATTGGCAAATGCATCTCCAATGTGTCCTTGTAAGGTATCAATTTTGTATCACTGCAGGTGCACATCATCTCGGCACAGTAGATATATTGCTCACAGAATGGGCACCAAGTATTCCTCATGTTGTATTCAATCAACTGGTTCTTCTCCAGAGGTGTCAGGCAGCGGTATTCACTATTGATCACTACGTTTGCTTCTTCTTCTTCCACCAAATTGAGGTGCGCCTGTCCGGAGGTTATTTCTTCATCTGCGTCACTCTCGTCTTCTGGTCTCTGAGTGAGTTTCGGTACTACTCCTTTCTGAATATCCAAAGGTATGCTGAACTTTCTTCCGTGGTTGACGAAGATTAGCCTTTGTGCATCCAGGTCAATTCTAGCTTTAGCTTTCTTCAACCAGCTGTTACCCAAGACAGTATTGTAGGATTGTGCATTGGTAATGACCATTCTGACGGATATGATCTCCATTCCAAACTGGACCGGTACTTCTCGGAGTACTCCTAGGGGTACGCTGCTTTTTCCACTTGCAACGACCAAGGTAGAGGTAGTGAGTTCGTCAATATCCCATCCTAGGCAGTCTAGGAAATGCTTGGCGATGATACTAACTCCTGCTCCAGTGTCGATAATTACTGAGCATGCTACTCCTCCAATATTGCATTGTGTGTAGGCGGATGAGGTATAGGTTCGCTCCTCTTGTTCTTCGGCGGTGTTAACTTCCTCAAATCGGATGGTTGGTTTGGTTTCTGTAATCTGAGTCTTCACCTTTTGCTTTGTTAATGGTGCAATCTGGAAGAGTTGTTTGAAGGTAATGTTGGCCTTCTGATTGGCAATGTCATCCCATGGATCATATTCAAATTCTCTAACTCTCCTAGGCTTCTTCTCTTTATCTTCTTTCTGATCTGTCATCTCTTCATCTCTGGTAGTCAAAGTAACTGTCTCGCCAGGTTGCATTATCTGTTTGAAGGCTTTGTCTCATTGGTCTTCATTCAGCTGTTGCCTCTGTGTTGGCTTCTTGGGTTTCTCGATGACAACCTCAGGTTCCTGGGTCGGCTTCTTTCTTAGGTAGGGAGTCTTCCTAGTAGTGGCACGACTAACTGCTTCGACAGGGTAAGCCTCCAGGTATTCTTCGCTAAATTCTTCATCATCTTCTTCGATTTCTTGCACTACATTGGCATGGTCG
This sequence comes from Endogone sp. FLAS-F59071, assembly GCA_003990785.1. Lineage (NCBI taxonomy): Eukaryota > Fungi > Mucoromycota > Endogonomycetes > Endogonales > Endogonaceae > Endogone > Endogone sp. FLAS-F59071. Next base: position 18,167 of record RBNK01000818.1, read on the forward strand.
GCCTTCTTTACTTCTTCTTTCTCTCGTCCTTCCTTCTAACTCCTAGTATAGCAATCCTTGGCAAAGTGACCACGTCTTCCACAGAGAAAGCAGTTTATCTCACTCTTGTTACGTTCTTCGGCGATGAAGGTTCCTCTCGGTTGCCTATTCTGTCGGATCACCTTAGCTTCAAGGTCGGCTATGTGCGCTGTCATTTCTGAGAACATCTTGGTAATCTTCTCCATTTCATCCTCATGAATTGTCTTTCCCATTTTTGCCATGACTGTTGGTTTGATAGTATTCTCCTCAGGTGGTTCGGTTGATGCAGATACCATTTGGACTACAGGTATTCCAGTGCTGAATTTCCTGTATAAGTCTTGTGGTAACTTGTCATATAGGGATGCTGAATGTCCTGCTTCGGTATCCCAAAAGGCCTATGCCATCCTGACTTTCTCTTCCATACTTCGAGGGCCAAACCTCTTGATATGGCATTGAATGTCTGCGGGTAAGCCATTCATGAACACCATTTCTCGTACAACCAGGCTAGTTTCTCCACAAAGTTGCATATACTGATCGATGGTATTAACCCAGTCTTCCGGGCATTGATTGATTGACATCTTCATGTTGAATAGCTGTTCCTTGATTGATTCTCGCTTCTGTTTGGTAAAATACTTCTCCTCTAGCCAGGCTCTTGTAACCTCCCAGTGAGCGGTGGCTAATGCTATAGCGGAGGGGTTATTTCCAGCTGCTGCTGTGGCTGCGAGGATTAATCCTCCTAGTCCAGTGGCTGCTGGATCTATCAGGGCCACTCGGTATGCTTCTCTTGCAGGTCCTCTGAGTTGGGCGGCCAGGATAGATAACCATCGGGTGCTGACTGTTCCTTTGGCTGCGAAGTAGCTTTCCAAATCATCCAGGAATTCTCGAACATATTCCTTAGTATATCCGTAAAAGGTAGGTAGTCTGTCTGTCATGGTTTCTTCGTCCTCTTGAAGTCTTCTCCTAGGTAGTTGTAGTAATGCAGGCAGTGGCGGTGGTAGTACCATTCTTGCTTTTGTCTTCCACTATGGGTTTCGGCAAGTTCGGTTACACAATATAGGTAACAAATCGGTCGATATGTCGATTGATTTCCTGCCAGTCGGCACCAATTGTGACGGACTAAAATATATTAACGGCGAGATACTCGGAATTGAGTAAGTGCAGAAAATACATTTCAGGGGTCTTAGCAGTTTATGCGGTAGCGTCTTAAGAAGGGTGTCATTGTAGGTGTTAACTAGCAAGAATTTAGTGTGATCAATCGAATAAAGTGTATCTGTTAGAATCTCGAAACTATCCAATTGCTTACTCCTTGAGTAAGGCTTCAGTATCCCTTGGGTTGTCTGTTTGTAAGCTTCCTTAGCTTGTTGCAGTCCGAATTTTATTGATAATTGCAAGCGGAGTATTTATAAGAAATTACAAGGTGCTATATGGGCAGCTACCCAGGTTACTACTTGAATTTCTGATTGGCTCGGCTAAATATAAGGTACAAATTGATTGGCTAAGATATAATAAATGATATATCAGGTTATAATGTAATTGGGCGATGAAATAATATATCAGATCGAAATACTATTTTAGGTTATAGCGTGATTGCAGATCTCAACAACGCTAAAGGTCTCAACAACGCTAAAGGTCTCAACGTTGTTGAGAGTCACATGGCTTGATCTCACATGATCAAATTGTATGTCGTCACAAAATGTTCCGTCACAACGCATATTGGCTTCATAAGCCAGTGCGCTCTTTACTCCAAACACACATTCGAAGATCAAATTTCAACAGTTACGACGTTTTTTTTTGGAGCTAAGCCATAAATAAACGCTGTAAGCCAGTTGCCTGTAAATCCTTCCCGGTTGCCTGTAAGCCCTTCCTGGCTGCCTACAAGCCCTTCTGGTTGTCTGTAAGCCCCTCTGGGTTGCCTGTAAGCACTTCCTGGTTGCCTACAAGCTTTCCTGATTGCCTGTAAGCCTCTCCCG
>RBNK01000819.1:0-20152 GCA_003990785.1 Endogone sp. FLAS-F59071
CTTCAGGAAATAGGGGCAAAAAAAAAAAAAAAAGAATTCAGTTATATATATCTTTACCCCAGTAGCAACGCCTCCCTCGTGATCCTTCATCGCCAATTGTATATAACGGAATTGCCGTTTGGTCAGCCACTATTTATTTATTTATTTATTTTTTTCGTTACTACCCTCACTACGTTCTAACGCTAGGAGGAATAAAAATAAACAGAAATGGAGGCGTGCCATTTCGCAATATATTCACTCCATGAAGGATATTTACAGAACCGGGACAAAGCGCAGAACGGAATCCCCACTTCTTTTTTTTTTGTCCAACCTGTTAAACCTTTCCCACACACTTGCCAATTCATTTCATGTGCACCCACATTTATTATTATTGTATCTTTACAATGCAATAAAAGGCTGGGTTATTTATTGCATGGGTACAATTAGGGATTCTTGTTCAACATGATTACGTTGGTATTCAATTTTTGCGCGCGCAAGACGGGGTTGTATTTCCCAAAATTGGTTTGGATTTGCAAATAAAAATAAAATGCTATACTTTAGTAGCAATATAATTAATTATATATACATCTGATAGACAAGACATCATTGACCCCCCCTCCAAAAATACGTTGCCGGATACAATCGTATTGGTATGAATTGACGTTGGTTTTGAGACTTGCGGTGGTAGTAAAGATTACATTGTAAAAGTATTAAGTATTTATATGGTTGTGGATGGCATGTGTGATAGGCATGTGTTCTCTACGGGTTACTTACCAACGGGTTACTTGCCAATGGCTTTCCTTTCCTTTCCTTTTTTTTTCTTTTGTTTTAGGAATATCCTGCATTTTTCATCCGGCATCGTGAAAATCTACAGGACCAACAGGAAAAAAAAAAAGAAAGAAAGAAAGAAAAGAACGAGAAACCAATCCAAGGTTATAATACATAATTACATAAAATAATAGATGAAAGCAATTCGGCACCCATCTATCGTATCACGCCCATTTAAAAAAAAAATTTCCTGTGAGGCTTTTGCATCAGCAAGACTCGTTACTCTAAATAGAATACATTATCTGTCCTCTCTGGAATGGGGGGGGAGGAATTTATTGCCAAACGCAACAATCTGTCTATAATTTTCCTTTGTGTTTATTGTTTTCCTTGTGTGAGACGGGTCAAAAAAAAAAAAAAAAAAAAAAAAAAATAGAGACAGAGATCGATCCAGTTATCCAACTTTTGTTTTCCTTAATCATTGATGGAAAGCATAGCTTGTATTTTTTTTCTTCTCCTTCTTTCCCTTCCTCTCTCATTCCATGGAATGTAAAAAAAAAAATCTTTCGCACTCAGCGCAAAAAGAGATTGTGCCCCCCATTCTGGTACAAGCCAAAAATCTAATTCCCTTTTTCCCGCGTCACCAACAATAAGCGAATGACGTAACGATTCTATGTGACGCACGGCGCCCCCAGAACCATGATTTCCATGAAACCCGCGTGATCCTTGAATTTCACAGCGCCAATGAGGGGTTCCCGCGAGGGCGCGATCCAATATCGCGTGGAAATGTCTCTTTGATTTCCTGGGTTCTTGTTGGTGGGCCTTCTTTGTTGGAGAACATGGTTGGGCTGTTAAAGCTGTATTGGCTGGCTGTATGCATGCACGCATGCACACGAAAAGAGGAGGTTGAATTGTGTGTGTGGGGTTTTTTTTATTTTATTTTTGGGGATCGGGGTTTGGGAAGGGCGGGTTTGGCACATCCCAATTTGAAATATTATTAGGGGGGTGGAGAGAAGTCCAAGTGTGAGCCATTCCTAATTTTAGCCTCAGCCTGAGCAATATCTTCTTTTCGCCTTTCCCTTGCACATCCCCCTTCCTTCTCATCCTCCGCCTCTTTTTCCCTTCCCTGAAAATAATAAACTAACTCTTCCGCAACCAGAAACAATGGGTCAAACTAAGAGCAAAGAGAACGCCGCATTGGCTCGCTCCACCCACTGTACGTGTCGCTTTTCATCTGTTCTACACCTTCACTCGCGAAAAAAAAAAAAAAAAATAAACCCCCCCTTCACCCCGAAAATATTCCGATGAGGCGCGCCACAAAACGATCCCACACATTCTCAACTAATCCTCATCCTCCCTTACCATACCTACAGTTACCGCCAAGGAAATCAACCACCTCCGACATGAGTTTGAAAATATTGTTGGCACTGGCGAGGCACAAACCAACGAAATCACAGAGGAACAGTTCAAACAGGTAATATATCCTGCTGCGCATACTCCACATTCTATACATGTAAATAGACGCACGCATACGTGTCAGGATCTGGATGGTAGCATATAAATACCCATTTCCCACCGGATCATCTGTTCCACGGTCAAAGCCCGCTCAATCTCATCCCCACCTGATGGTTCCTCGCCACTTGGACCCGAACCAAAACCATCCAATCTTTTTCCGCCTTTTTTTTTTTTTTTCCTTCCCCTCCATTCTTTGCATGATTTTGCGTACTCACACTCTTTTATATATGTATATATTTGCAGACCGTCAAGAGATATGTCCCCACGGTGACGCCAGGTGACGATGCCTTCCTGGAAAGGCTATACTCGGCGTTCGACGCGGACAATAACAATTCAATTGATTTTCGGTGAGTTTTTTTTTTTTTTTTTTTTTTTTATATATATATACATTTATATTTTACATACAATATCTATAAACCAGTGAGTTTCGTGCGTTCCAAGGAAAGCAGTCTCATACTTGGAGATGTACGATAAATGAGTCATCAACACGGAGCATTATCTGAAAAATTTCCGAGTTCAATCGTTTACGTTTTTAATGTCGAGATGGCTGGTACTCTTATATTGGAAGCAAAGTCCCACGGGTCAATGCGGAATTCAACAAATAATCTTTTTGTTGACTGCCAAAGACAAAATCGTTACACTTTTATTGTTCACCTAATTTCGATTTTACTGTCTCACCGCTCTTCTCATTTACGACTTGGTCATTACAACAGGGAACTCGTTGATGGTTTGAGCGTGTTCATGAAAGGCACCCCAGAGGAAAAACTCGTCCGTAAGTTTGCTGCTCAAATTTAAATTTGAATCGACCATATTTTGATGGATGCCACGTTATTGGTTTCGCGTTTGTTTCCGAACCGCATTCACTTGCTTATTTATATTTTCGTCTCTCTTTCTTTTTTTCTTTTTTTCTTTTTTTCTTTTTTTCTTTTTTTCTTTTTTTCTTTCCCCCCCCCCCACTATCCTAATACGCTACCTCCGATAACCCTAAATATCAAACATGGTATCCATCACGGCTCTCAACAGTTTCTTTCAAGCTCTATGATGTAGACCACGACGGCTACATTACGCAACCCGAGTTGGAACGCGTCATGACGCAACTGGTAAGTTTTCTACTTGAAGAGTAAGGTTCAGGATATATTGTTTTTATCATTCCCCTTTTCTTTCTCCTTCTCTTTTTTTCTCCACGTCCTTTATTTTCCTTAGTTGCGTGGCTTTGTTTGAAACTTGAGTATTGCTCATTAAATATATATACATTGTTTCATTCCAATTGCAAATTATTCTTGCGCTGGGAAATGGGTTTGGGGTTTTTTTTTTTTTTTTTTTTTTTTTTTTTTTTTTTTTTTTTTTTTTTTTTTTTTTTTTTTTTTTTTTTTTTTTTTTTTTTTTTTTTTTTTAAAAAAAAAAAAATTATTATTATTATTATTATATTCTTTGATTCTATTTTTTATTTTATTATTATTATTATTATTAATTTACTGCATTCGCGCATCATCATTAATCAAGGAGAGATATTAATATTTGAAATTCTCTCTCTACTTTAGTCTCAAGTATTTGACGATGAAGATCGATCATTAGAAATCCGCGAACTGGTGCATCGTATGTTTGAGGACCTTGATATTAACGGTGACGAGAGACTGGTATGTTGGTCGAGGAAATGGAAGAAGGATGTTGGTTTTTTATTTATGTTTATCAGGAGAGCGTATGAGATTGACAATGTCAATGCTTGCTTGCTTTATTGTATTTTTGGGTGTGTTGAAGAAAATCAATGCTAATTGAGACTCACGGCTTCACCGTCTATTCCTTATTGTAGAGCCTTCATGAATATAAACTTTCTGCCATGAAGGAACCCCTTATCGTCGACTTCCTCGAACAGTTCCTTGCCGAGCACGATCTCTCAACACAACGCTCCCCACCTTCCCGCCCCGCTTCTCTCCGCTCTTTCCGTGCCGGTTCGCCCAATCGGTTGTCGCAACGCTCTTCCTTCCGCCTTTCGCAGGTCGATTTGCTTGAGACGTTGCACGCCCACGCTCAGCAAGGCCTCGACAACGCTCTCGCCGGCGTTGATCGTGCCGGATCGCCTACCTCACCAACAGAGAATAGTAGGTCAAGGTCGAACTCGAGCACCAGTAGCCCAAAGGTTGTGAGCCCGTTCGATTCTCCGTTTGGAAATCGGCATAGGCTATCAAGGGGGGTAAGCCACAGCAGCCTGCATGCGGTCATACAGCCATGAGTGAGCGTTACCGAGCCGTAAAAAATCGGGGGTAGTCGAGGAGAAGGGCTAATTGTGTTGGGAACGAGAAGCATTCCGCGCGAGGTTAACAACATTACCATTTCTATTGGTGACTTCATTTATGGTGGCGATGCGCGCAATTCGTGATCACAATGATTTCAAGGCATCTTTGGCATTGGGAGTAATTCATAGAGTGGATTTGGTGAAAAAATGGGACAGTGGGATCCTAGCGGATTAGAAGGAACGGACTAGGATTGTAATTGAATCTCATCGGACAAGAATCCGTCTTGACGTTTCCTTTAGCATCGTCCCCACGACTAAAACCTTTCTGATGTGATTCATCTTTCGTACACATCCTTCTTTTTCGGGTTACATCTTTCTATCTCGCTTTTCTAGTCCATTTCTTTGCATAGTATAAATATATTATTCCTCCCACATCATTAACTGTATCATTTTTATACCCTCCCATTTAGTCATTTGTGCATGTAGCTGAAATTTATCCTTTAGTGATTTCATTTTGATCATTCATAATACTTGGTACGACTACAATATTGGTGCATTCAATTGTTGTAATGATAGGGAGGGTTTTACTGGCTAATATAGTTTCTGAGCTTTCGAAAACTGGCATAACTCGTATTTAGTACTCCAATAATTACCGTGTACAATGCCCGGACAAAAAATACATGTCCATTGGTCTAAAATAATAGCCACTAATAGTTGGAACTAATGGAATCGTTCTAGATGTGCTAGAGGCAACAGAGAGCAAGGAACCAAGATATCGCAAAATTTCGAACCTTGTGCTTCGACTTCAGAGTAAATTCTAGACGGACGTGTATTCATTCATGTCCGGAATAGCAAAGTTGGGATAAATTTAACGGAATAGAGAATTTTCCCAAGACAACCCTCAGCCCTCAGCATTACTTGATCATCCGGGAGATGAAGTGTTCCGTAATGAGGAATGTTGTTTGTGAGCGATCAAAGGACGTGTTTAAAAGTAGATATATACTCGTTAGTGCCCTGTTCCTTACATTCTCGTCACTAAAAAAAAATAAATGAATTATTCCAAGTTGATGAGGTTTTGCGCAAGAGAAAAAAGATTTTAGGGTTTGCGAAAATTTTCAACATACCTAACATCTCAGTATCAATAATGTATGATATAGATTCTCAGATATTGTCTTTATCTAAATATCCTTGTCACTTGACTAAATAATGTTTTTCTATTCTACATAGCCAAACCAATGGTGCTATAAGATATATTCATTGTTTAAGGTTATATTTCTTAAAGAAGTTATTACCATACTGCTCATATCTATTTGATAAAAGTTATATCTAATTTGACATAGATCATTGTCTCTAATAGTTTCTACTGTTCTATCTTCATTAAAGAGAACTTTCTTCTCTTTGTTTTGGGTAGTTTAGTACAACATATCCTATTTCTCTATAAGTAAAATATATCAACCTTGAGTGATTCTATTTGTTTCTATAATAACCTCTTTCTTTTCCTCTCTCCAGTTTCTATATCCTTTAGAACTCTTAAATGTCTTAAAGAATTTTATATAATATGATAAAGTAGTTATTATAGTTTCCTTATTATAAAGATGTTTTTCTTTTTCTTAAGTATCTAGTAATAAGATCTTATATATTTTACTTGAGACCTCTCAGATATTTAAACTTAGCTTTTTCAAAATCTAGTTTAGATATTTGTTATATTAATTATATATCAAAAAGAGTTATTATATTCAGTTACAAAATCTACTTGTTTAAGTTCTTACAGCTTGTATTATAGATCTTTATTATTTTTAATAAGTATAAAATTGTTTCTAAGACCTACTTTAAGATTACTTTATATTATGACAAATGTACTAATAATCAGTTATTCTATGTGTGTTGGTCTAAGTGAGAATATTCTAAGTAATGAATATGATATCTCTAGTTGTATATTCTTACTAATAGTTACTTGCTGTACTTATTTAGGCTTTATTATAACTGATATTGAGATACTTTACTACTCTAAACAAACTAATTTATTTAAATAGAAATAGAGGAGATATTTATACAAATTTGAAAGACTAAAAGACTTTGCTACAAATATTAATTTGATTATTATAAATTGTATAATAATACTGGTAGTAATGTTTCATAAATAAAAATGTTGCAAAGCAGAAATAAAAGTTATTAGGTAGAAATAACTATTATAAATGATTAAAAATAGAAGGGTACAGAAGATTGTAGTAACTTCAAATTAGATATAGTAGTAAATTTATGAAAATCAGATGAATTCAAAGTCAGCAGTTATATCTGGAGGCTTAACTAGGAAGATTTTATCCTTAAAACTGAAGGATAATAAGATAATATCTTCTTCTATAGCTTGATGGATTTGTGCAATTTTAGTAAAGGTTAGTTTAGAAATATCAATGGTTTTTCTATAGAATCCTGAAAGAAGCTATTTATAGCTAAGAAAAATTATATAAGTACTATTAGCCATTTTTCTTAAACTTGAACAGTACTACTTCTTATTTTCTATACTTATAATATAGACTGCAGGCAGTTGTATAGTTTTAATAGTATAACTATTCATGATATCACTGACTAAGTAAGAGAAGTCTTTTGGAGTCTTTCTCTTAGTCAAGAGATATTCAGTTAATTATTTCAGATCTCCTTATCAGTGCTTCCTTTATAGCTTTTTATATATTCTTTTTGTGATTATGTTGATTAAGTATATTAAATCTTAATCTTGCTTTAGTAGACTGGAGTAGAGAGAATGAAACCATTAAGTCTCTTAAGCCAGATTGTACTTTTTTTTATAGTCTATATATAGTATAGTCCTTCCTACTTTAGTTATAATTTAGTTAACTATAATGATTCTATAATGTTCTAATATATGAGAACTTAATCTCTAATATGTAAGGAAGCTATATTTATCTTTTTATTTTAGTTTATTTATTATCTCTCCTATATCTTGTCAATAAATATAGCTATCTTCTTTCAGATCAATTATAATCTACTGATATCTCATATAATATAAGTTCATAAATGATTATTATATATTCTGATAACTTTTTTCAGATAGTAGAATTCTCAGTTAGATAGTCTTCTATATATAAGCTTAAAGGAGCTAAATTTTATTAATGCCTGATAAATGATTTAGACTATAAAAAGAGTACTATTAGGATAATGATTTATAATATTTTTTAATCAATAATCTTCACTAGAGTATTCTTAATCATTTAGTTAATATACTTAGTTTAACTATTTCCTTGTAGGTAGTATAATGTTGTTTGGATATACTTGATATAGTAAGTCTGCTTAAGTTCTCTGATCAGCTCATTGTAAGAATGAGACTCTAGAATTAGCTAAATATGGAAGATTTATAAGCTTAATTGGGAACCAGTAGCTGAGCTAAAATCTATATTTGATTTTATATTTGAGCTCAAGCTAGAAGAGCAAGAGCAAAAGCTAGAGCTAAAATTTATTGAATGAAATAAAGAGAGTATTTATATAAAAGAGTTAAAGCTAAATATATAACTAAATAATATAATATAACTGATAAATGAGATAATAGTCAAATAATATATGCTAATAATCTGATGATTAAGGACTGAGATGACTAAATACTAATAATAATATTTAATAATTAAAATAAAAGTATAGAAAAACTGCTATATTAATTTCTAAGAGATAGGAACAATAAGATCAGTAGGAATGATAAATAAAGTAGGAATAATCACTGATAGTGGAAATGATTGCTGTATCATTTTTAGTAGATTATAATATTTGCTTAAATGCTATATTATAAGAATCAAAAGAGCATAAGAAATTAGATAGAATGATCACTGATAGAAAATTAGAAGATTGAATGGATATAGAAACATTACTGTATTGTTCTTAATAAATTATAATATTTGTTTAGATGCTGTATTGTTATTTGATTCTATAGGGTTTATTATAGTTAAAATTTCTACTTCCTCTCATCATTTAGAAACTCTATACCTTGGTCACTAGTTATTTCCTTTAGTACTTTATTTCTATAAATAATATTAATATGTAGAAACTTAGCCACTATCTATATATCTATATCTTCAACTACTATTACCTTCAGATATTTTATAAAGAAATTAACTACTAAAATAATATATCTTTTTCCTATTAATATTACTAGTATAGGTTCTATAATATCTATTCCAATATACAAAAATGGCTCAGCCTTGATGGTTATAGAAGTGGCTTAGAGTATGTCTTTTACTCTTACTTATTTTTAATATATATCACATTTCTATATAAAGTTAGTTATATCACCTTGCATTTCAGACTACTATGTTGAATTCTTGAGTCAATATAAAGTATTATCCTAGCTTACATATTGTAATGGACTAAAATATTCTAATAGTAAAAATATTCACTATAGTATATCTTAGGGGTCTTAGTAAATTATGTTGAAATTATTAGCTTATTATATCTCTCCTATCAATGATCAATCATATGTCACTCAATTATGGCTTAGACAATCTTTGTTTGTATTGACCAATCATAAATTAGCATTAATAAATACATGCATATTGGCTTTATAAGCTAGTATGCTCTTTACTTCAAACACACATTCAAAGATCAAATTTCAACAGGTTATGAGCCCCGAGCTACTTGAATTGCAGCTCGACAACCTGAGATCTACGTAATCATAGCCTCTACACAATCATAGCAGTTACAACTGCAATTACTGTAAGTATTTATTTAACATTGTAAACAATGCGTCAAACAATGCGATAAACAATGCAACAAACGACACCATGATAAAGCAACGCGATAAACAACATGTAACAATATAGCATTTAATGATGCGACACAATGAAATGGACAACCTATACATATCATCATCGTCAGTAACAAGATCGACAAGATTGCAGTCTAAATCAAAAATAGACAACAGATATCAACCCCCTGATGACGACGACGAAGGATTGGATAGCAACCATCAGAGCAATATAAGATTTAGCCTCGATTGACAGAAACAGATGGCTACAATAATCAGAAATCAGAAAGATAAATTAGATATGCTGACAACCTTATTGGGCGAATTGATGGCAAAAATCGACAAAACAAATGCATTACCCAGCATGCCAACCAATCAGAATGCAGCTACAGAAGGCAACATGCTACAAAGACAATCACCATCACCATCACCAACAATATCAACAAAGCTTAACAATCTGGCGAAGGAGTACCTAAGATTGATCAACAAATTTGATGGGTTAGGAGGCGCACCCAGATTGTTTGATTACTTTGATGCCATAGAGCAATTTATTACCAGTGCTAATCTATCAGTACAAAAGAAGGAAGTCAACGCAGCGATTAGTAAAATTACAGGCAATGCTAGAATGTGGTTATGGAGGCATATGAATACATCGGGAGAATTTGATTCATAGAATGAGCTTAAAGAGGCTATGACACAAAAATACACACTAATAGAACAATTGTTATAAATGTATGATAAGCTTGCAATGATGAAGCAAAAAGGATCGATCGAAGATTATAATGATGCATTCAACCGAATTATAGTGCAAATCGAAGATATGACTGACACAGAAGCTATACTGCAATATCTCTGGGGTCTAAACCCTAGGTACCAGGAATTAATACTTGCATGGGAGAATATGCCAACAATGCTGGAGGCTTTACAACTCGCATGCATCAGGTTCGACCTGGATAGTAAGCAGAGGTACGACAAAGCCCATGTGACAGACCGAGGCGGTGACCGAGGCAGCTACCAAGGCAGCTACCAAGGCAGCTACTAAAGCAATGGTCACGGCAATCGAGGCAGAAGCGCCGGACAAGGCTGAGGCTATAACAATGATGACAGAAACAATCAAGGAGGTTATCATAATGACCGAGGCAGCGATCGCGGAGCCTATCGAGGCAGGAATTTTCAGAGACACCCTCAGAAATATTACATCTGTAAGGGAGAATACGGAATATTTCAATGCAACAAATTCAATAATTAGGTAAAAATAGAAAAAGAAAAGGCTAAACCAAGAGTCAAAGCAAATCTGGCAATTGGCACCATCATCAATTCAGACACTATGTAACATATGTTCAACCAATTAGAGATTTTCGAGATGGTGGCTGAGCACGACAGCTTGGTTATGTATGCAGGGAACAAGAAACTACATGCGACGCACGTTGGGAAGATTGAGCTCGATGATGAGCTGAAATTATAGGACATTTTATATATACTGGAAATTACCAGAAATTTAATATCTGTGCGGGCGTTGACACATAATAAAAATGACATAACCTTTAAAAGCAACGGATCAGTAATTAAAATCGGCATGGATTATGAAGAAATCAAAATTGGACAAGCCGATGGCGACCTATTTCATTTATCGACATCACCAGAGCTAGAGCTAGAAGTAAACATCACCGATTCCAAGATTGATGACTATACATTATGACATCACCAGCTGGGCCATCCGGGCCAAAATACTCTGCAATCAATTAACAAATTTGTCACAGGGCTCGGAGATGTGTGGCTGTCAACCGGACAAATCGAAATATGTGCTGGGTGTGAACACGCGAAGTCGCACTGTAAGCCTTTTGGATACGCAAAAAATTGATTGATGGAGCCTATCGGAAGGGTGCACTCAGATCTGTGTGAGCCGATGCCCTGTAAGAGTGATAGATATAAAAGCAGCAATAAACACTTGCAGAAACATAACAAACAATCATGCCCTGATTCAACAATGACGAATACCTCTGTAGCCAAGTCATTGAAGCATACCGAGCCTTAGAAGACCCTCCATCTAAACTACTACCTGAGGAAGGATCTGCCCTACGAAGGACTCAAATAATAATGAAAAACATCGACATTGCTCAGAAACGACAAACACAAGACGAATTTCAGGCCTACTATAAGATCGCTAGGATCTGGGAAGAAGATCTCGAACATGTATGGGACCGACGACATGCAGAAGCATGCAAATGAGCACTACATCAAGAGATCCCCCTCCAATCTCAAAGGATTGCTCTCCGGATTTATAGACTCTTCCAGTTCTGACCAGCCACTTTGAAAAGACTTACTAGAATTGGACCATCCGCATTTCACCAACTGTCTCAAATTGCCTTTGAAGAACTTAAAGAAGAAATCCATATAATACAAAGAGATTTCGACTAATTGGAACAGTTCCTTGATTTGTGAAACCTTTTAACCGTCTTAAATCTTTTAACCATCTTAAATCTTTAACCATCTTAAATCCATAACTTATATAACTCATTATATTACATAAATTCATAATTAGTTTATATTTTGAATAGCTAATAGTTTTTCGAGTAGTAACCTGGGCAGCTACCTGTATAGCACCTCAAGAAATTGTATAAATATCCCTCAAATCTTTATTCAATAAATCTCAGTTCAATAGCAGTGCACACTCAAGATCCCTTTGAGAGCTAAAGATCTCACCCCCTTCCACACACATCAAAAGTGCTAAAGACTATAAGTCTAAAATTCACAATTAATAATCTTATAAAGAAACAAAGTACTTTCGATACCTTAGAAACCTTGCAACGTACTCAGAGATTCCTAAGTCCAACACGGATTAGTATTATCAGAGGCTTCCTCACAGGCGGTTTAGGAGAAACCCCCTTACAACTTGGTAGCAGCGGTAACGAAAAACCGTTATAATAATCAGAAACATACTACTAATAATTTTACAAAGGCCTAGAATTACCAATTCCTTTTAGATATGACTGACGTACTCGGAGTGCTACTAAAAACACCATACACATCTTACTTCCAACAGCTAGAGAGGCTACATACATCACGGAACCCTTCAAGTGGATACAATATTAGTAATTGCTACGAAGCACTGATTCAACAACAGTAGCTCGTTTACGAGGCGAAACATACCTTGAACTCTACAACGAACTTTTAGAAGAATTCGAAAACCCTCTTACAACTGAAGCCTACTTCGAAGCATTTCAAGATTTCCTCTATGAAAACATCAAGGGAGATCGTGACATTGTTTCCATCACACGAGCTGAACACCAATTCACCAATCTTATAACTACCATACAAGGATATAATAATTGCCAAGTTATCAAAGAGTGGATTACCAACTCACAATTTGACTACTCAACACACCGAGGCACCGTTTACTACAGAATTGCAAACAGATTATTCAAGAAATTAGTAGCAGAAGATCTCATACGATTTGCCAAAACAACACCATTAGGACCTACTGTACCTATCACACCACTATCAATCGAGGAACCTATCAATCTCACAGCATCTACATTCTGACATACACCCGGACCAAGCAAACCAACATTCAGAGAAGCAACCAATATAAGTGACTTATACGAACCGGAGACAACTATCTATCACAATGCCAACACTGCATTTATTGAAGACGCTGATACAACCGTTCGAAGAATCACACTCGAAGCTGACATACTTGAAGAATCAGAAGACCTCGATTCAGAAGACGAAATACTTGATCACGAAGTTAGAGAATACCTCCAACAAACTAACAGAGGAGAAAATGAACTTCCAACATCACCACTACTTGCACCAACTACATTTACCGACATAATGGCTGACGCTGCAATAGCCACACTGACCACACAAGTAGTAGCCTTAACTGCACTTGTAGGACAAGTAGCACAACTCAGTCAGACAACCAAAGCAGTCAACCTACAACCTTTTGATAGAGAAGCAAAAGAAGTTGCTGCATTCATATCAGCTGTTGAAGCCAATTACAATGCTAACAGCTGAAATGATGATCGAGTACCAGATGATAGACTCACCAACAACATCAATCATATATCTGAACAAGTATATGCCAAGTCATATGCACAAGTCAACAAAATTGCTGGATTTCTCAGAAAATCAGCAGCAATCTGGTAGCAAAATCTGCCTAGAAAACCTTTGACCTGGCAAGATACAACTTTGTTAGCCACTCAAGTAGCTAATGTAGCCCAACCAGGATATCCAATCATTCCCATCCAACAAGGTCTTAGATCCTTACTGATTAACAAGTTCCGCAGTAGCGCACATATCGCCGAAGCAAAGAAACAACTAGCCACAGCAAGATTTAACACTAAAGGAAGCAAAACCTTTGAAGCTTTCGCCGCAGAAATCAACGCCGATCTTATCATCATTGGGATGCCTTACAATGATGACAATCACATTACTTGTGGTGCACAAGCTGACACCTTATTCAAGACCCTTCCACAGTGGCTTGAAACTTGTATTAAGGAGAGAGGGAGCCCATGTACTCACGAACAATGGTGTTTCGGCATGGTCATCAAATCAGCGCGTACAATTCTATCAGCACAACAAACATGAACAGAAAACAAGAACAACAACTCGGGCTCAAGCAGCAAACCAATAACTGATACTTACTGTCGAGGAGGATTTAACCCCCAAGGAGGATTCAGAGGAGGATGAGGAAACTACAACAATAACCCAACATGGTGAAACAATTTCAAGAAGGATGAAAACAAGGATGACTGGAAGAAAACAAAGACTTGCTTCAATTTTGGAAGACGTGGATATATTGCACCTGAGTGTAGAAGTACTCATACTGTTTCGGGAGAAAAGATCACGAAGAAAGAAGAAACCAAAGGCACAAGCAAAAGCATGGCTGCCGAAGAAGAAATGGATCCAAGAGACATTAGCCGACTATACGTAATTGAAGAAAAATATAGCCGAGGATACCACAAGTTGAACAAGCAAGAACAAATCACCCTCATCAATTGGAACATAGTGCAAACAAGATGCCCATTCTGTGACCAACGCATCTATTGTGCAGAACACATGTACAACTGTTCAACAACCCACCTCATACTGAAGGAATCCAAAATAGAAGACTTCCTCACCATCAAAAAGAAGGATCGAAGAATAAAACCGCAACCAAGACGCCGACAGATGCCACCAATGAACAATGGACCCTACCATGGCAAGAACCCACACCCTTACACCAACAACACTAGAGAAATTTATGATATTTTCTAGAGAAGCTATCAATATGTTGGCAAAGGAAAGTTCTGGGGAGATAAGAAGAGATACGAATAAGGAGTATATTGGGACGAAATCTACCTATAAGATCTTTGGACTATCTATGACTCATCTACTATTGATGGCAAGGGATGCGACCCAGCCTACAATAGCACTTGGCAAGAACTGGCCGATATTGAAGAAAGAAGGTAAGAAGATGAAGAAGAAGAACAGAAAGAATCATCAGAAGATGAACGACTATACATGATACAAGAAACCAACAACGAAACCAACTTCCTAGTCGAAAAGAAGCACCCGGATGCTATAATACCTACCAAGGGAACAGCAAACTCTGTAGGATATGATATCCATGCAAACGAAGATGCTTTGATCCCACCAGGATCGATTTTTCTGATCAAAACAGGAATCACCCTAAAGCCGCCAACTGGAACTTATACACAAATCCTGGATAAAAGCAGCAAAATCAAGGAAGGAATCTTGATCAAAGCAGGAGTTATTGATGCAGACTATACTGGCGAAATTATACTCACAGTCCACAACTTATCAGCATGCCGCAAATACCGAGTCACTAAAGGAGCCAAGCTAGCGCAATTCGTATTCATCAAACTAGATAACTCAGTAACAGCCAAAATCATAGAACAACTTTCGAAAACTGAACGAGCTGGAGGAGGATTCGGTTCGACAGACAAAAAGAAACCTACACTCACCAAAGATGAATGTTGGTACCTGAAAATGGCACAAGGAATAGTACCATATGGATGCTGTCCTCATGGAAACAGAACCTACTGTACAGACGATGCCTGGAAATGCTGGAGTTGTATAGAAGAAAGCAAGAAACCACAGATTCAACAGCTAGCAAAGGAAGAAGAAGAAGCAAAACAAGCATGTAAAGCTATAAAATTACCAACCAAGGAGAAGAAAACGGATTGGTCAATCGAAGATACAACAGACATGTAGTCTATCAAAGAAATGAAAGTAGAAGAAATAGAAGAAAAAGTAGAACATAGAACCCTATCATCACTCAGAAAGAAAACAGAACTTCTCTTCTACAAAGGAACAATGAAGAATGAAACAGTCAACATACTAATCGACAGTGGAGCAACATGCAATTTTATCAGCAAACAGCTAGCTGATCAACTCAAAGTAATCAAGTCACCTTGTGAAGCAGCAATGATTGTAGAAGTCGCTGATGGAGGAACCCAATGAGTCACACATACTGCCAAGAATCTCCTAATCTCAATCGAATCATACCAGGATACATTGAATTTCGAAATCATAGGTATGCCAGGACCAAGTATAGTATTTGGAAAGAGTTGGCTAAATCAGAAGAATCCTAACATCGACTGGCCAAGCGGAACCATGGAATTTACTCATCGAAACAAGGACATCAAATTGGTCTCCAAATCAAGAAATGGCAAGATCTGACTCTACTCAGCTAAAAAATTCTATCAACATCTCGAAAAAGATGACATAGTTTACTGCTGCATTATTATGGAAAAGGATATTGCCAAAATTACCACTGAAACGGACATAGACATTAATAGCCTGGACATATCTTTACAACCACTTATCACTGAATTCGCAGACCGATTTCCTATAAACTTACCGGAAGGACTACTACTAAAACAAAGTATTGATCACCGAATTGACTTAATACCTGGCGCAGAACCACTATTCAAGAAAATTTATCAATTATCCGGACCAGAGTTACAAGAACTCAAGAAGACTCTAGAGGAATTAATCAAACGAGGATCTATTCAACCTAGTACATTACCTTTTGGAGCACCTATTATATTTATCAAGAAGAAGGATGGAATTAGAATGTACATTGACTACTGACAACTCAATGATATAACTATCAAGAACCGATACACATTACCCAACATCATGGAATTATTCGATCGACTTAAAGGAGTAACTATATTTTCGGTAATCAACTTATGATCAGGATACCACCAGATCCGCATTGCTGAAGAAGACATCCCGAAAACAGTATTTAGAATGCGATATAGACATTACGAATGGAAAGTCATGCCTTTTGGACTGACAAACACATCTGCAACATTCCAAGGACTGATGAATGACATATTCAGATTACTACTCGACGAATTCATAGTTATCTACATCGATGACATACTGATCTATAGCAAAACAAAAGAAGAACACTTACAACATCTCTGCCAAGTACTGGAGATCTTGAGAAAACATCAGTTGTATGCTAAACTTAGCAAATGTAACTTTTTACAAAAAGAAGTTACATATCTTAGACACTGAATCAATGAACAAGGCATTCTAGTTAACCCTGCAAAAATCGAGGCAATCAGGAAATGGGAAAAACCAACAACAATCAAGGAAATACAATCCTTCCTAGGACTAGCAGGATACTATCGAAGGTTTATCAAGAATTACGCAGGAATTGTAGCATGCCTACATGATCTGACAGTTACAGGCACAAATGTTATTCAAGAATGGAATGATAATTATGACACAGCCTTCGAAACTTTAAAAGAAAAGTTAACAACTGCACCCATCCTCAGAAGCCCAGATCAGAACCTACAATTTGTAGTAACTACCAATGCCTCAGATTATGTAATTGGAGCCGTACTTTCACAAGAAGACCAACCTATCACCTACCATTCAAGAAAAATGACATCCGCAGAAAGAAACTACCCTGTTCACGAAAAAGAGTTACTTGCAATAATCGATGCAATACAGGCTTGGAGACACTACCTAATAGGTAACAAATTCTTGATCTATACAGATCATGAATCACTCAAGTACCTGAACAAACAACTGACCCTCTCCATCCGACAAGCATGATGGATGGACCATCTCAACAACTATCACTTCGAAATAATCTATAAACCTGGAAAACTTAATGTTGTAGCAGATGCATTATCCCGACAATAATAGGAGGATGAACAAATCAAAGCCATCATCGAAATTACAGACAACTGGATACAAGAAATTCAAGAAGGAGTTCAGTTAGACAAAGAAGCACAGAAAATCATAGAAGAACTCAAGACTAAACCAGATGCAACAAATAAATTCAAGATTCAAAACAACAACCTCTATTATGAAGATTGACTCTTCATACTGTCAAATCTTCATATCAAGATTCTACAAGAACACCATGATATACCCTTAGCAGGCCACTTTGGATTTGACAAAACTTACGAAGTACTCACCAGAAACTTTTACTGGCCGAAAATGTTTACAAGCACCAAGAGCTTCATAGCCTCTTGTAACACTTGTCAATGTAATAAAACACTCAGATAATCACCTGCTGGACTATTACAACCACTACCTATACCTGCCAAAAAATAGGAACAAATCAGTATGGATTTCATTGTCTAACTGCCAAAAACAACATCTGGGAAAGATGCAATAATCATCTTTGTCGATTGACTCAGCAAACAAACTCACTTCGTTGCAAGTAGAACAACTGATACTGCACCAGACGTAGCAAAAATATTTTTCGACAATATTTTTCGCCTACATAGACTACTATGAATTATTATCTGTGACCGAGACCCAAAGTTTACAAGCAACTTTTGGTAATCGCTATTCAAAACACTTGGAACAAAAATAGCACTCTCAACTGCATTTCACCCACAGACCGACGGACAAACAGAATGCATAAATCAGACATTGGAACAAATGCTTAGAACTTATGTCAACTACCAACAGAATGATTGGGACGAACACTTAACTGCCGCCGAATTCGCATGCAATAATGCTCAGCAAAAGTCAACGAAACTATCGCCATTCTTCCTAAATTATGGTTATCACCCACTGACACCAGCAACCTTGTTACTAGAAAAAGTTGAATCAACAGTACAAGCCGTTGATGACTTCACCACACGAATGACCAACCTGCTGACCAAAGCACAAGATGCAATTCGCGAAGCACAAGTACAACAGACAAGATACATGAATGAAAAAAGGCGTGAAGAATCATTTGAGATAGACGAAATGGTCTTACTGTCCTCAAGACATATCACATTGTGACAATTATCTAATCAACCCTTAAAGAAACTTCAAAACAAGTTTCTCGGACTATTCAAAATTATCACAAAAATATCAGCTGTTGCTTACAAACTGGACTTACCACCAACAATGAGGATTCACCCCGTGTTTCATGTATCACTACTAAAATGTTATACACCAAATAATGATGATCTATTTCCAGATAGACATGTCATACCACCCGCACCAATTTTGGTTAATGACGCAGAAGAATTCGAAGTAGAAGAAATCTTAGATCAACGGATTACCAAACAAGGCAACAGATTGACACTGCAATACCTAATAAAGTGGAAAGGATACCCCTTACATGATGCTACATGGGAACTGCTTAGCAATCTGACAAACGCAGATAAAGTACTGGAAAAATATCACAAGTCCTTACAGAAATAGTGTGGACGCTATTTTCTCAAAGAGGGAAGAGTTGTAAGAGTGATAGTGTGGTGGACTAAAATATATTAATGGCGAAATACTCTGAATTGAGCAAGTGCAGAAAATATGTTTCAGGGGTCTTAGCGGTTTATGTGGTAGCGTCTTAAGAAGGGTATGTGTCGATGTAGGTGTTAACTAGCAAGAATTAAGTGTAATCAATCGAATAAAGTGTATCTGTTAGAATCTCAAAAACTATCCAATTGCTTACTCCTTGAGTAAGGCTTCAGTATCCCTTGGGTTGTCTGTTGTAAGCTTCCTTAGCTTGTTGCAGTCCGAATTTTATTGATAATTGCGAGAGGAGTATTTATAAGAAATTACAAATTGAAGGGAGTGCCATACGGGTGGCTGCCCAAAACTCCCACTACAAATTGATTGGTTAAGGTAAAATAAAAAGGGTAATGAGCTAAAAATAAAGGGGGTGAATGCTCGTTCAGAATCTAAACGCTCGTTCAGAATCTAGACGGTCATTCAGAATCTAAACGGTCGTTCAGAATCTAAATGCTCATTGATCCGCGGAAATACAATTCGCGATTTGGAAATTGATAATACAAATGTAGGAATATACTACTCTAACTAAGAAATATACTAAGTAAAGTAGTACTGCGGCACAAATACGTTTTCGAGCAATTCAACGTAATAAAAATTCTTTCCGTCACATCTCCTCCCTGTGTGAGAAATTGCGTCTACGCATATTTTCTTACACATAACTAAATCCATGTTGTCATCGTTCAGCGTCCTTGGCAGTATGAATTGGAGGGAGCTAATAAAATAAACTCCTCTGATCGCAAGTTGGGTACAAGTCTCCGAAATTAGTCATGACGAGCATAGCGTAGTCACCGGGTCTTCAGTTAAATCTGTCAGTCATCTGAAATATAAATATAAGAAAATACTAAATAAATGAAATAAGTGTCCATCGAAGATCGCCAAATAAAATAATAACGAGGTAATAATGTCCGATCTGAATAAAATACTGAACTGAACTGATAAATGAAATACGTCAGAGGAAAATGGAAATAAATACGT
This sequence comes from Endogone sp. FLAS-F59071, assembly GCA_003990785.1. Classification (NCBI taxonomy): domain Eukaryota; kingdom Fungi; phylum Mucoromycota; class Endogonomycetes; order Endogonales; family Endogonaceae; genus Endogone; species Endogone sp. FLAS-F59071. The sequence goes on from RBNK01000819.1 coordinate 19,980, forward strand.
CAAGGAAAATGGAAAGAAATACATCAAGGAAAATAGAAATCGATCGAACGCATTATTGTTCAATGCAATAATAATAAAAAGGGGATGAAATCGATCGGGTGCGTCATTGTTCGATGCACAGAATGAAAATAGGGATCAATCGAAAATAAAATAAATGAAAATAATAATAATTG
>RBNK01000820.1:0-20141 GCA_003990785.1 Endogone sp. FLAS-F59071
TTTTACTCGCAAAATAATATTTTTATGAGCTGAAAAGTATCTATAATACTTAAGATGCATAGTATATTATGATTTTTTATTTTTTTTATTTTTTTTTAGAAAAAAAAATAACAAATAAAAAAAACCCCCCAAAAATATAAAAACTTTCGGATCATAATTATTATTCCGGATTACTTTGAAGTAGCTAGCAGCTTCTAGGAATGCATTTTTGCGAATACTGGGCGAAACACAATGTAAGATGAGAACGGATTTCACGCAAGAATCACGCACGACCCTTGTTATTTGGAGAATGCAAACGCTCCCTACCTTCGAAACTCAACTCTTTATTCATCCAAGAACCGTACTTTTCGAGTAATTTGATACGATCGCCAAGGAGTTGGTAAAGCTGCTTCTCTTTCCTTCTCCTTCTCCTTCTCCTTCTCCTTCTCTTCCTTCTCCCCCTTTAAGAGGAGCATGCTCCGGAGGTATTTAAGCTCCTCGTCCTCGGTGAAGTCACCAATCCAAAACAGAGAAGCAGAATTGCCTGAAGAAGATCAAAGAGGCTGTCAGTAGAGACAAAGAAGAAACGTAAGCAGAATGACAAAAAATATGCGACACGCATTACTCATCAGTGACAAACACAAAGGTAAATTCCTCGTTATCAGCTACTGTCTTCGCGATATCTTGCAGCTCCTTGATCACCTTCGGATGTTCTTTTGCCCGCTGATACCGTCCAGAATCAAGACCGCAGGCCTGTTATACTTGGCCTTGTACTTAGCATTTGAGTCTACCGATTTGAAAGAAATGAGCAAGTGAGCATATGTTTAATGTCAGCCTCGTCTGTCTCAAACAATGTCCACCTTAACGTGCTTATCGAGCTTATCCCGACAGTGATTTTGTACTTTCACTTCAGCGCATCGGCAAACGCGTAACTAAACTTGTCAAAATTGGCTGAAAACGATACCTCCCCCAATTCCATTGGGCGGCTTGTATAAGCATGGTGGTCTTCCAAGTTCCGTGTTCTCCAACAACGAGATGGTAATATTGAAGATATGCAGTTTGTCAATGACGGCCTGTCTTGTAACCAGTTTGTCCAGAGATTCTGGGTAGACCCAGTGACAACGTTACGCTCACCACAGCATGGATCACGTACCCAGCTCGATCAGAGGAGCTTATTTTATTGGCTTCTCTCATATAAATAGCCCACATTTGACAGAATATTGAAGATGAAATAGCTGCCCTTAGGACTTTCCCAGTTGAGCCCCCAGATGTGACAGTCAATACGCAACTCCTGGTTCCATCCTGGCTCTCTTGGTTCCATCTATCATCAATTATCTCTCAAATCATCTAGCTGTTTGCAATGAGAACTTAGTTTTTAGCAAGCCACTTGTATTCTTTCAATATTTTTGTATAAATACCCTCTCTATTTTCTATCAAATAAAGTCAGTTCTTTCAAAGTCTTTGAAATATCTCAACAATCAGGCCTGAATAAGTGTAGCATGTAGCTGCCAGTAGGGATACACAATGAAGAGATAGCAGTTTCATCACTCTAAAGTTCTCAATGAACCGTTCAAGTCTAGTTTTTGGTACCCACGCTACAATATATAATTAATATAATTAAATATAATTTTTAAATTAATAAAAATGATGTCATTACATAACTAAAGCCATTTTATTAAGTTGGTAATTCATTTTGAAGTAGATTTATGTATCAGGAAATATGGAATGAACTATACAATACATTCCAATCATTTAGCATGAGCTTCTTCAACTTGCCCTTCCGACTTCCGACTTGTGGCTGTCCTTCGCTTCCGTCTTTCGCTTCCGACCTTGGGCGGTCCATTGATCTCGACCTCGGGGTTTCGAAGTGAGTTGTACGAAGCTGGAATGCACAACGGGTGACTAGGGTAGTGCGGAGCTACATGTACATGTACGTAGGTGGCCTGACCAGGCGGAAGTGATGCGCGGATGGCCTGGCCGTGGTGAGCAGAGGGATATTAATAGTGGATCTGGAGGAGTAAGAGACGGAGAGAATATTTAGATAACGATATCCTAACAAAGTGTACCTTTTATAACTTCAGTTTCGAGACTAAAGTCGGCGACAGAATCTGAGTATGGAAATGTTCTGCGCGTAACCATTGTTTTGTTTGATGGGAATTTTTTTTATTTTATTTTTTATTTTTTGGACGTACGTTTAGCCGTGTGTCTCGAGGACAACATCAGTTGCTCAAAGATACCTTCAAAGTCGGATTAATATTTGGGTAATTATGATCCGGCTGTACTTGTGGCCTGTTGATGTCTTTCCAGCTGCCGATTTTTGTTAGCGATATGTATCGTATGTGGCAGCTTAATCATTGCTTAAATATCGCGACAGATTGCTATCGTATAAATGACGTTGTTTATGACTCTTGAATCATTGATAGATCGCAAACCTCGTATTTAACAGTAAAATACTAGTTCACCGATGCAATCGACAACTTCATCAGGACATCAGGTGATATAGTCCGTTGAAGAGACAAACATGTCACGTGGCTTCGTCTATATAGTGTCCCCAACGCTTCCTTCTGTCTGTTCATAGACAACATGGATACATACCCACAAGAGTTCGTTGTACACCCCATTCCCGTCATGGCCATCATCGGCCTCTCGCCAGAATCGCCCTCACTGAACGCGATACAGCACCCGGGTGATCCTTCCTTTAAGCTCTCATCGCGAGGCCGTAGCGCCAGCACCAGTGTGAGTAGCGAGTTATCTCCACAACCCGCCACCGGCCGGCCGCGCCGATCGTCGCTCGTCATCGGCCAGCCCGCCTCGCAGACTCGTACTGTGAATAAGACTCTTCTGAGCCTGCTGACGGGCAAATCACAACCCACCGTATGGGAGGCGGCAAAGTTCACACCGGTTACTGGGGGAGTGGCCGCCGGATCGTCGGGGACAGTGACGGGGCTGCCTGTGTTTCATGTGGTGTCTGTGGACAAGGTATGCTGTAATCTCTTCAAAAGTGGACCGTCAATCACTTGTTTAATCATAAACTCCACGAGATCAACATGATTCAACACTCAATCCTCCGCTGATCCGTTCACCACTTTAATCATCCAGAGCTTCACCCTCCCCAATCGCAAACCCCCCGTTACCCAACCTCCCGCGGTCACCGTCGGTCCTACAGTCCATTCTCCCCTGAGCCCACTCACACCCGGCTCGCCTGTTCACCCTGACGGCCTGATCACACCGGCCTGGATTCGCAAGCACCGCGAGCTCCTACCGGCTGTTACTGTGGCCTTCTATGACTTATGGGATTGGAGTATGGACGAAAGCAGGGGTAGTGCCACGGCGCAGGCGGTTAGACCAAAGAGAGAGGCTGGACCGCTGGGTACCGCGCAGCAGGTGGATCCCGTGGAAAGAGAGAAGGACCAGGCGATGGCGGCGGAGGTGAATGAGCGGAGGTGGGTTGGGAGCTCTGAGAGACAAGTGCCGGGTGGCATGAGGGAGAATGGATGAAGGGACAGGAAGTTAACAATCTGCGACTTGTACCAAAGCTTCAGCTGCATGGCGTATAAGGGTGTCGTTATACTCGTCACTTACTAACGGAAACTGACTACAGATTACTCCTCTCACCCTTCATCCCAAAATAACATATTGAATACACGTCAATATTCTCAATATCAGAAAGTATTTCCAAGATAGGGGAGTCAAATTTGCTGCTGTGGTCATATTGAAGCAGCAACACATTGGTTCGTAAACTTGCTTTACAGAGTTTACCCTGTTTTCAACTGTCCCTCCGCCGACACCAAAAACTTGACTCTGTATAATGTTTCTATTAGACGATGCCGCAATTGAGGAACGTCTCAAGTTTATCCGCAAGGAGTCTGGCTTAGACTCTAAGAACTCTTTTTTCGTACTTCCACCTAGTGGTCAGAGCGAGATGCAAGACTTTGTCAACAAGTACGTCTGAATTTCTAACCTATGTTCGTTAGAAAGCATACACAAAACAGCTCACGACATTCCCTCCTACCTAGTCTCTACCGTTCTCTCTACGACTACGCCGTAACCTACTATTCAGCACAAGTCAAGCGTATCCGCAGGAAGCGCTCGCGCCTTCCGGCCCTGACATCAAGCAGTCGCCCACCAATGGCACCTGGGCACATGCATCAGGCCCAGGTCGTCGCGCAGTCGCTCAATGTGCAGGGGTGGATGATCCGGTACGAAGTCAAGGCGGGCGTGTTCTTAGAGTTCAAGCAGGACATCGAAGGAGCGGTGAGGTGGGTTTTGGAAAGGAAAGGGGGGGGGGGATAAGCGTGGGAATTGTGTTAGGATTACGGGGTGGACCTAGAGCTGGGGGCGTAATATGTTAATGAAGGACGCTCCGCTGATAGAACTTCGGGTGGTGGGTGATAGGTCGTACGAATCGGCCTATAATTTGCTTGTGGATATGTTCGCGCCAATGTCGGCTATCACACCGGGATACCCGGGGCTTGCAGCGAGGAGCAAACGGTGGGCTGAGGGACGAATGCTGGCTGATTGTCTGAATCTGAAGGTGGGATCCTAAATAGGAAACGAGATATTTTGTTCAAGGCATCTTTGGTGATTGTGTTATCTTTTGGATATTTACATACAGGGTATATAGTTTAATTGAACTCATTTCTGGCTATCGACCACTGCGCACAGATCTGCCGTCTCTACATGTTCCTCGACAGCCACGCTGCTGTCCTCGCACAGCTCAACAAGCATCTCCATGCCTTTCAGTCCTTTTCCACCGCCTGGGGTATGGGCGAGGGCTCGTTCGAGTACTGGGCCTGGCTATCTAAGCAGTATGTTTTCTATCCTTTCGTACGCTTCCGTCATCCCACACTACCCTAAGTAAACTCCACTCAAACCAGATACCGCATTTTCGCCGACAACCTCGACGTCGCCACCAAGGCGGGTTTCAAGCTGCCTGTACCCACCCCGCAGATGTCGACGGCGCCGGGCATGCCTGCGGGGCCGGTCCCTGGCGGAGGCGCGGGGCTGGGGTACGTCGGACTGACCGGCGGAGTAAACCCGGGGACAGTGCTGCAACATGCGGGTTTTTATTATCATGTTGCGGCAATGTGCAGCGCGGAGCGAAGAAGAAGGTATTTAGAGATGGAGAAGACTGAGAAGGTAGATGTTTGATTGTAGTTTTGAGATTCTGTCGAAATATTGGTAAGCTCCGCCAGTTGTTGTATCTCAACTACACTCCTCCCACGAACCGCTAGGCTTTCCTCCGCGCTGCCGCTGAGGCCCAAGCCGTACTACAGACCCCGACACCCGACGACTCGCCTGGCAAGGAACTCGACACCCCCACCTCACAATCCACAACTCCCTCTGGTAACGCCGCTCTTCTCGTCAAGGAGCGGCAGGTTGATCATTCGAGCTTAACAATTGAGCTGTTGACCAAAGGGTATGAACAATTCAAACGGCACAAGAACGGCCGCATGACGCTCTATCTCGCAGCCGAGATTGCGGGAACGTACTACGAAGCAGGAAAGTACGAGATGGCGCTGAAGTAAGTTTTACGGCGAGGAAGAGGATATGGAGGTTGGCGGTAAGGCGATGGAGTTGAATGGGCTGATATTGATCTATGTTGTGGATTGCTAGATTCTTTGAGCGCATCGGTAAGACGTACCGGAAAGAGAATTGGCACACGGTGCTCACCTCCATTTTGCGATGGTCGCTGCGCTGCGCCAAGGAGTTGGGGGCGTGGGATCACGTGGTCGAATATCTGGTCGAGTTAATGGCCGGACGTAAGTCACCATTCTGTTCCAATTTCTCATCGCTAAAGCTCATTGCATTTAGTTCGGTCTCTGAGATACATCTGTTGGCGAGAACAATCGACATTGAAAATTGGTTTTCGTTTTTCGTTTTCTCGCCCTTCTCTAATGTTGGTGGGTTTCGCGTTGCTTTTAATAGAGTTGACGATGATGGAGCAGAAGCGAATTGACATTCAAAACGAACTATTTGACGTTCTTTACAAGGTGTTTATATGTTAAAAACGGATTTGAAACTTGTTGGTTTATTATCTTCACGTAAATTAAAGTGGCATTGTCATAATATACAAATAGAATGAGACGGCCAATACGATCGTACATCGTCCAATCATTCTCGGCATGGACCAGATGAATTCTTTTCGTATGCTTCATTTTTCCTCGTTCCATGTGAGCTTTGACAATATTGCATTCTATCATTAATCAAAGGGATTTTATTGCGCACTTTCCAAACCTTCATCCTCTCAGTGACCTGCTCTGCCCAATTCAAATTCCGCGCTGCTACTGTCGGAACCGCTGTCCCATTCCAGGTAACGTTCTTGACACATCCGGACTCTCCCCCACTCCCTTTCCGCTTCACCTCTATGCGCATCATCTTCAGCGACGCGCGCTTCAATCAGTGGTATGTGGACGCCGACGACATGACGGATAAGCACGTGTCCAAAGGCGCGGTTGAGTGGATTGACTGTACGGACGCGGAACCGGCGGAACAGGATAGCGGGAGCGTCTGGAGCAAGAGGATCGACCTACGATTTGTGAGAGGCGCGACCAAGGTCGTGGAGGGGATGGTGCAGCCCGTCGAGAGTGGGGAACTGAAGGTTAGTGGTGATGGCAAGAGTATGAGTAGGGTTTGTGGTACATAAAGGTTATTAATCGGTTATTTTCTGCGATTATTTTATTCAGATTTTGACCATCTCTCTGAGCTTGGAGTCTCTAAACTGGAACGTACAGCTGAATTTTAGCATAGCGGATCGAATCGTAGAGCAGCAGATTACAAGCAGGCGGAGGTGGCTGGAGGTGGGCAAGGTAGTCGAGGACGGTAAGGAGCAGATTTTGCAGATTTAGCCCCTAGATTGAAGACGTGTAGCTTAAGTAACTCAAGCGATGCATCGATTTGACCAGGCACGCAGCAATTGCACCAGTTTACCATGTTAGATGGTCGTGGCGATGTACCAGTGCTACGGTATGTCGTTTAAAAACTGTTAGTATATTACCTCAGATTTTTTTTTCTTTTTCTTTCCTTATTATTAAGCAAAGAATTTGGCGACGCATATAATCAGGGTAAACAATCGACCGCCTCAAATCGATATCAAGATAACTCATTCCTCCCCAGCGCTTTTGGATGAGTGTTATCCGCTGAACGTTTCGATTATCAATTCAGAGGCCGATGTGATACACGCACAGATCAGTGTGGATATCAAAGTGGCGGATGGTCAAGGTTGGTTATTTTTACTTGAGCTGGCAAGCAGGGCTGTGCAAACATGCTCAGAAAAACACCATCAGCGAGTCCGTTTTATTTTATCATTGACAAATGACCATCCCATCCCGCCAATGTGAACATGTAGAATCCATTGATTTTGTTACATTGGAGCCCGCCGCGAGCGACCAGCACATTGGCACAACAACCTTGGCTGACATTGAGATTGGTAACGTTGAGGCGGGTGAAACAAGATTGAATACAGTGTACTTGCACGGCACGGGTATAGCTGCGACACGGCTGGTTACTGTCACCGTAAGTTTCAGCCTTTCCCCCCTTCTCTTTATGAATTGATATCATGTCTCGTCATTCTCAAATGCTAAAAATTTCTATATCTATTTCTCAGGTTCGTTACTCTCTTTCCTCCCAGCCCGGCAACCTCGTCGAGCGACAGGAGATCCTTCGCGTGCCCTTCGTGGCGCCATTTGACACTTCGTTTGAGGTGTACCCGCAAATCGAGCCACCGCGCATGGAGTCGGCCGAGCAGGGGCTAGATTTCCTGCCACCATCGCTGGAGCGAGATGAACGCAATCTACTGGTGGCGGCGGTGAAGAACAATGGGCCTTGTGATATCGCGGTTGAGGCGGTGGATTTGCTTGTAGAGGTCAGTCTTTCATTGTATTTTACTTTTTATACTTTGTTTAGTTTTATTTTTATTTTATTTTATTTATTACTATGTTTATTTTCGCCTAAAAATAGGAATCAAACAATCTTCTCGCGAGAGTAACGCAAGAGTACTCTGCAACTGGTCTAAAGGCAGAAGAAAATGATAATGGTATGACTTCCCTCCATTTTGCAATATTGAAGTATCTGCTTTTCCATCGTTACAGTGACCCATGTGCTAATGCAGAATATAACTGCCTTATTAGTTTGGAAGCCAGGATATATCTTCAGTGGCAATTACCTCCTCAAACTTTCGACGACAGACATCACTGCACCAAAGTCACCCTTGCGCGTGGGCACATTGGTAATAACCTGGCGGAGGTAGCTACTCTCTCTCTCTCTCTTTTATTGTCAACCTTTTCTGTCCAAACGGCGAAGCGAAGTGTCAGCACATGCAAGTGTATTTTACGCTAGCATTTCTGATGAAGATTGTTGATCTTGATCGCCAGGTGTCATTATTAAAATACCGTAATTGATTGGAAATACATCACAACAGGCACGGCGATCTTGTACAATCAACAGATTTTCCGTCTTCGAAAACGATTGTCAATGTGCCAAGCCTTGAGTTCATCAAGAGTGAGCTGACACTAATAGCAGGTATGTATATCTTAAAACAGAGTGTTTGTTGGGTTGAATGTCCAATAGTTCTTAATATCCCTATATCAACGCTCAACGCTCTTATAGATGTGCCATCGGAGGCCTATGTCGGCGAGCCCTTCACCCTTACATACACGGTCAACAATCCCACGCTCCTGCTCGCCGAACTCGCTGCCACGATCGAACTTACGGATGCCTTCGTCTTCTCTGGCTACAAACAGATGACCTTCCGCGTGCTCCCGCTCTCCTCGACACGCTTCTACTACAACTGCTACCCGATCCTGACGGGTCGCGTCAAACTGCCGAGGCTCAAGATTGTCGTGAAGAAGGAAGGTACAATCGTCGGTACCGAGCGTGAACTTCAAGTCGAAACAGTCGGTGGGAGAGCGGTGCCCCAGGGATCGACAGCGCCAGAGAAGGCAGCTGCTGGGTCTGAAGATGATATTAGTGGGCAGCTATTGGTCTTTGTTAAGCCGAGAAAAGAATATTGATCAATATGTTTTATAGATGGATTGGATACAAATATAACACAAGAGTAAAACAACTAAAAAAATAAAATAAAATAAATAATTAAAAAAAAAAAATTCAACAATGCATTTTATTCTGTGTTGAAAATTTTTAAAACTGGATGATGTATCTGGGCATATCTATTCGCTAATAGGGATTTTTTTGTCCTGTTCAATTGTCTGGCCGAGAGTGACCTCTAGCAAAGTGTTTAGCCGCGAAATCATGGAGCGCGGGTCGTCAAGAACACCAGCTGCACAGAGAGCATTGTCGTACACCTGCACCAATAGGTTGCAAAAACCCAAATCACATAGATGAATTAGCAACACCATTGGGAATCAATTGTTGAACGAATACCGAATACTAAACTGACCTGCTCTACCACCATCTTTGCCAGCTCGGGCCGGTCCTTCCGTGCTGCGAACAGCCCACGCATCACTACATGATCCGGATTAATCTCGAGCTTCTTTAGCGTCGGCAGTGGTGCATCCATGCGCGCTGAGCCCGACATCATGGCGACCATACGTTGTATGGCGGGGGACTCATGACCGGTGACTAAGTAGAGCATAGCGAACAGATTAGAAACGCACTATAACGATCGCCGAGAATTGGAACCCAGGACTTACCAATGGCTGGATAGCTAACCAGCCGCTTGCTGATGTCCACCTGCTTAACAATATCCGGCCCCAGCGTCTTCTGGATCCATCCCGCGAGCTCGATAGCCTGCTCTTCCGTTAGCACCGAGGGATCGGTCGTGGAAATGACGTCCTTGAGCAGTGGGTCCGCAGCGGCTTCGGTCGAGTCAATCGAAACAAGTTTCAGGCCCTGGTACTCACGAAGAGAACTCATGACGAACTCATCGACAGTGTCGTAAAGGTAGAGGACCTGGCGTGGAGGATAATATGTTTGCTGAACTTGAGCAAATAGATGATTTTATGCAAGAATATTGTGCGAAATCAAGATTTCTCAAAGTACACACTTCAATATCCTTCTGCTTGAAGGCCTCGAGATACGGACTCTCTTCAGCAAACTTCCTCTTTGGCGTCACTAGATAATAAATGTTATTCTGCCCCTCCTTCTTCCTTTCCATGTACTCCTTCAGCCCCACCATATCTCCCTCTTTAGTCGCACTGGTCTCGTACCTGAGCAGCTTGGCAATATCGTTCTTATGCTGCAAGTCGGTACACATACCTTCCTTGAGGAACTGGCCAAAGTCCAAGAAGAAGGCGTTAAACTTAGCGGCGTCGCGCCGCGACTCCTCATCGAGCCAACGAACGATGCGTGTAGTCATCACATCGCGCAGCCTGGAGAGAACGTTATCTTGCAGAAGCTCACGAGAAACGTTCAGGGGGAGGTCTTCGGAGTCGACGACGCCTTTGGGATGCGAAAAAAAAAAAAAAAAAAAAAAAAAAAAAAAAAGTATTGAATAATTTTTAATTAATGTGCGGGCCTCTTATGCTAGTCATATCGCCACTTCAAAATCGTACTAAACTACTTTAATACCTTGCTTGTCTACTCACCTTTTACAAACCGCAGCCATCCCGGCAGCAGCGCTGTGCTTTTGGATTGTATGAGCACCTTGCGTGAATACAATGAAACACCTGGCTCGAGTCGTTGCCCCAGCAGCTCCGTTGACAGCAACCGCTCGGGCACATACAAGATTGACCGGATCGATATGGGTGCGTCGGTGCTGTAGTGTAGAGTGAACTGCGGGTCGTCCCACGCATTCGCCACAAAGCGGTAGAACTTGCGGTGCTGTTCAGGGGTTATGGCGGACTTGTCCTGCATCCAGAGGGGTTCGACCGTGTTGGTTTTTGTGCCGTTGAGATGGATGGGGAAGCCAACAAAGCTGGAGGTTGGGATGAGAGCGTACGTAGATGTGTGAGCGGTTAATGTGCGACTCGTCCCTACCATCATCGGCCTATTAGTGTACAACATCAAATTTCAGCCAACCCAACCTACTTGGAATATTTCTTAATGATCGAATCGATTGTTGATTTAGATGCGAAACTCGCCGAGTCCTCGCGCAATTCGATCACGATTTTGGTCCCGACGTTGACCCCCTCCGCCTCGGCCAACGTATAGGAGCCCAGGCCGTCGGTTGTCCAGCAATAGCCTTTGGAGCCAGGGTGCGCAGAGCGCGTGTAAACCTGCGCGGGTGAAGGTGCAAGGTATGATGTTAGATTAGTAGGGAAAGGGATGGTCGTAAAGGCAGGCGTGCATAAATATATATTAAGAGGAGTGGAAGGGTAAGAATACCTTGATTTTCTCGCCGACCATGAACTGTAAGATTCGGGGAGGATGGAATCAATGTAGCAGAAGAGATGGGAGAAGCGCCGTTACATTTTTGCAAATCGGAACACAACAGGGGCACGTAACTTATAGGTTTGCCAACGACATAGAGCTGTGGAATATCGACTCCCTGTCTCGTTGGCGAAAACATACCGTCGAATAAAAACCGACACCAAATTGGCCAATAATCTTATCATTTGACAAAGCTGGTCCTCCTTCCTTCTCCAGTTTTTCCAGGAAAGCCTTGGACCCGGACCGAGCGATCGTGCCTAGATTCTGGTTAAGCTCCTCCTCAGTCATGCCGACACCAAAGTCCTGTTGAAAGAGATGGAGAAGTTTCACATTAGCTAGGCTTATTAAAGAGACTGAGAATTATCGATGAATTACAAACGTGCTTTTCCTCACTTGGATGATGAAGGTACGTTTTTCCTTGTCGACCGAGATGTGAATCTCGAGTGGGTGCGTGGCATCAAGGCTATGCGTGGTAAGCTGCAGGTGGCGGAGTTTCTCGAGGGCATCGGAAGCGTTAGAGATGAGCTCGCTGAGGTTTTTTTTTTTTAAAAAAAAATAAATAAATAAATAAATAAGAGAAGGTAGAGTCAGAAGAATTTGCGAGGAGTTGCCTTTTGATCTGGATGAGAAGAATGCTTCAGGTGTAGGCACTTACCGAACAAAAATCTGCATGCAAGAAATGATTGGTGTTGATAAATTAGTTTAGTGACATCAAGAATAATTTTAAAACTCGATAAACGGCATAATTAAATCACACCTCCTTCTCGGAATACAATGAGTTCGCGACAATGTTTAAAAGTTTCTTGGTTTCCGTCTTAAATTCGTGCTGTTGTTCCTGGCCTGAAAATGAAAAAAAGATGAGTTCTTCTCAATTTCTTTTATTATTCTGTGAACAATCTCCAAATTTCATCAACATACCAGTGACAATTTCGGTTTCCTCAATAAGGGTGTCCTTTATCTTTTTTTTTTTTTTTTTGGTTGACAAGAGAGAAACGTTAAATTTAAAAAATAAAAGAAAAGAAAATTCTCAATGCATGCATGCTTCATACCTCAGTCGCCTCTGTAGAATAAAAACAGATTTGACCCGGATAATGATGACAAGAACCAATTACGACGGCATTTTTTTTGGCAATTGGCAGACCCTGAAGTGACAAAAAGTGATTAAGATGCCGGAAATGGTGTCAAGATCTTCCAACGAAAAACAAGCCGACTTACTAGGGAGCGCCCATTAACACGCAGCTGGCGCTGAGCAGCGTGTGTAAATTGAGTGACTCGTGCGAGCGAATGGGTTGAGCGGGCGAATGCTCTCAGCATGGTGTGTAGTTGGAAGAGAGAAAGAGAGAGAAGCAAGCCACCGGAATTTTGCTAAGATTAAATTCGTAAAAATTTGAAACAAGGATTTCAGTGTGACTGACTAAATCCGAAAGTAAAAGCCGTCCCTCAAAAACGTCTCTGACGCGGAAAATTCATAAGCCACCCAAAAGGTTTACAAACTGGTGCTCGAGCTATTAGTTATTATCTTTAGTCTATTCAACTTTTTGTATAAATAATCCCTCAATTTCCTTGCACAATAGATTGAAGTATTGATCAGAAAATACAATTGATAAAAAAAAACTATTAAGATATTTCTTCCTCCTCCTCCTTCTTCTCCTTCTCCTCTTCAACTATATCATCACAATCTTATATTTTAATAGCATTTTCAGAATTAAACTCTAACTTATTATTATTATTTTTAATAAATTAAATTATTAATAAATTTATCTTTATTAGTATAGATTTAATTAACTAACTTAGTTTAAATATTAGAAGTTATTTTTAAAAATCTATTAAAAATAAGTTTTTTTACCTTATTGAAATCTTTACTATTATTATTATTAGTAATATCTCTTAATAATAAATTTAATATTAAATAATATAAAAAAAGCTATTGTGACAAATATACTAAAAACTGGTCATTCATTCATTGAGAATACTCAGAGTGTCAGACATGATATCTCCCTTTGTATATCCTTACTACAGCTATATGCTGTACTCTTCAGGCTTTACTATGACTGATATTGAGATATTCCAAAACTTTGTACAAACTGATTTATTTAGATAGAAATAGTAGGGGTATTTATACAAAATTGATAGAGCTAAATAAATAAATAATAAAGACTTTGCTACAAGTATAACTTAATAACTGCAAATAATATTTTATCGATAAAAATGAGATCAGTCACTAGAAACTATGTTTGTTGCTAGTGGCAAGATTGCTCACTAAAAATGATACTAACTAAAAATGGAAGGGGGCAAGAAATCATAATAACTACAAATTGAGCATAGTACTGAATTTGTGAAAATTAGTTAAATTAGAGGTTGGCCATCACACTATTAATAAAAAACTTATATTCTTTAACTTATCTATTATAATAGAATATTTAGTAATAATATTAATTTCATTACAGTTATATAACCTGTAATATTATTACAACTCATAATAATATTATAACTTATAATATTATTATAAATTATAATATTACTCTGATTTAATATATTATTTTACTACTTAATAATATTATAACTTAGTATATTATTTTAACTATTAATATTATTAGAAATTCAAGTAGTAATCTGAATAGCTGCTCATAGTACTTTGTAATTTTTTATAAATACTCTACTTACTATTATTAATAAAATTTAGACTATAATAAACTAAGAAAGCTTACTATAAATAACCTATATCAGAAAACTATTTTCAGTTTGTAGTTTATATATAACTAGCATCCATACTTGTAGGTTATTTGCAGGCTATTTGCAGACTATTCTAGCTAGTTTATAATTTGCAATATTGTTCTAGAGATATTCATAGTTCATAATATTATTTTAGCAAAGTTCTAGGGTAGTTTGTAGCTGTTTGTTAATAATAGTTCATAGTCTATGACTAGCATCTATATCTATAGCTATTTTGTTTATAGCTCTTAGTAAAATAGTTTACAGCTTTTAGTAAAATAGTTTGTAGATTAATTAACTATTTTTCTGATATAATAGATAGTAAAGTTTTACTCAAAGAGTAAAGTATTTTAAGATATTCAAAAATCTAATAGATATACTTTTATTTAATTAATCATATTATTAGAAAAATAGTTAATTAATCTATGAACTATTTTACTAAGAGCTGTGAACTATTTTACTAAAAGCTATAAATAAAATAACCATGGATACAAATGCTAGTTATAGACTATAAACTATTATTAGCAAACAGTTATGAACTACTCTAGAACTCTGCTAGAATAATATTATAAACTATGAACACTTCTAAAATAATATTATAAACTACAAACTGGCTAGAATAGCCTATGAGCACAGATGCTAGTTATAGACTACAAACTGAAAATAGTTTTCTAATAATATATTTCTTATCAGCTATACTTAAAGCTCTAAATAAAATAGTCTAAGACAGTCCAGTCTATAAAGGTATACTGTCCTATTCTAGGATCAGGTAGCTTAGACTAGTCTACAACTGAGATAGTCCAAAGTCTATCCTAAGACTGGACTGGACTATACTGTTCTAGTACTTTATATTATTCTTTCAATTTGTTCCAATTTATCAATTTGACAATTGTTATCATATATACAATATAATTCTACCTTTATATATCAATATTAACTCTCTTACCTGCTCTCTTCTACTATGATAAGCACTAGCAATTAAAAAAGATTAAAGCAAGATAGACAATTATATATATATAACAATCATTATCAGATTAAATAATGTTAAAGATTGGAATGATCTAATCCTAAGATAAACTTTGGACTATCTTAACTAGACTAGTAAAATCAGTCTAAGTTAAGATTTTTAAACTATCCTAGACTATTTTATGTTGAAGTTTTGATCTTCGAATATGTGTTTGGGGAAAGAACACACTAGCTCATGAAGCCAAATATGCGTGTATTTATTAATGCTAATATATGATTGGTTGATACAGATAAAGATTGTCTAAGCCACAATTAAGTGATGTATAATTGATCGTTAATGGGAGAGAGAGATATAATAAGCTAATAATTTCAAAATAAAAAATAAAATATTCAACTATACATTACGAATAGCATCCATGAAGTACATTTACTGCAAATAACTATATGTAAAACACTACTTGAGTGATAAAAATGATATGATAAAGAAAATAAAAGTTTTTAAAAGAGAAAAAGGTTAGTTATGTAAGCCTATTTTTGCAATCAACATTTCAAGTCTGGGTCATGCAAGTGGCTTGGTTAATACATTAGCAATCATTTCATCTGTTGCCATATAAACAATATCTATCATCTTTGATTTAACTTTCTCTTGAATAAAGTGGTGCTGAATGTCAATATGCTTTGATCGAGCATGATTAATTGGGTTTTTGGCGAGGGCAATTGCTGATTGGTTGTCTTCAAATAAGGTTGTTGCACAATTCTACAAATATCCTAGCTCATCCAATAGGGTGCATAGTCAAATAGCTTCTCTTGTCACATGTGCTAATGCCATATATTCTGCTTCAGTTGATGATAGGGCAACGGTTGGTTGGCACTTGCTTGACCAGCTGATGGCTCCCCCTGATAGGTTGAAAATATAGCCCATGGTTGATCGTTGTGTATTAATGTCTCCTTCCCAGTTGGCATCACTGAAACTAATCAGCCTTAGATCCTGATTGCATCCAAGGCATAGCTTATAATTGGCTGTTCCTTTAATATATCTTAATAATTGTTTGAGGGCATGGTGATGTTCTTGCATTGGATTGGCTGAAAATTGACTGATGATGCTAACAGCAGTAGCTAGATCAGGTCTCGTCCTGATCATCAGGTACATTATGCTACCAATCATTTATCTGAATAGATTTTGGTCTGTGAATTTTCCCCCTTCAGCTTTGAGTTGAATGGATGGATCAAGGGGTATACTGATTGGCTTGGCATCTGTCATGTTAAACCTTGTAATGATTTGATTGGCAAAGTGACTTTGATCAATTGTGATTGTGTGTGTTTTTCGATTGCACATAACTTGAATACCCAGAAAATGTTTAATTTCACCACAATCCATCATATCAAATGCATTACTAAGCTCCATCTTGAATTTGTTCATCATTTCTATAGAATCAGCCAGAATTAGTAGATCATCGACATATATGGCAATAATTATTAGTGATTGATCATCTTGTCTTCTTTTTAGATAAATGCTATAATCTGATTATAGTCTTATAAAATTTGATTAGCCGAGGTAGTTGTCAATCTTCTGATTCTACATACGAGGTGATTGCTTTAGTCTATACAATGATTGATTGAGCTTACACACAGCTCTCGGTGATAGCTCTAATTGGTCAATTCCTTCAGATACCATCATGTAGATCTCCTCATCAAGATCGTCATTCAGGAATGCAGTTTTTACATCCATTTGGTAAATTTCTAAGTTTAGGATTGCACCAATCAATAAAAGTGTCCTGATCGATGTGAATTTCACTATGGAAGCAAATGTTTCATCGTAATCAATTCCTTACTGTTGTGAATATCCCTTGGTAACTAATCTCGCCTTGTACCTGGCAACCGATCTATCAGTGTTAAGCTTCTTTTTAAATACCCATCTATATCCAATCAGCTTGTGTCCTACAGACACCTCAGGTACAATCATCCATGTGTCATTATTCTTAAGTGATTTAAGCTCTTGATTGATTGCTTCCTACCAAAGCTTTGCATCAGGCAGAGAAATTGCTTCCTTGTAGGTCATTGGGTCATTGGTTGATTCAATTAAATTAGCTTCTGGTATGCAATCTTGCCAAATTTGTAGGGCTTCAGTGTCTATCAATTATCCCAGGTATTGTCATTATCATCGTCATAGCCTAGCCATTTTACCAGATATTGCCTTTTTTCATCAATCTTGCATTCTCCAATAATCACTTTAATGACATATTCTTGATCTTCTGGGTTGACGATTGTTCGGGATTTTAATATAATAGATTCATCAAATATGACGTCACAGCTGATCTCTATCTTCCTATTGGTTAGATCCCAGAGCCTGTATGCCTTCTTTTCATTATGATAGCCAATCATTTTAAGCTTTTTGAATCAGGGTGCCAGTTTCGACCTTTTTCCTTTGCGAATATGCATATATACATCAGCCCATATAATGCGTAAGTTACTGATATCAGGCTTGTGACCATGCTATAATTCAAATAGTGAAGCACTCTCCTTATTGACTTACATTGGTAATCAGTTGCATAAATATATGGTACTTGCAGTAAGTTCAGCCCAAAGTTTGTCAGGTATGTCGGCAGTGATTTTAATAGCCCGGATCGACTCCATTAATGTCCGGTTATATTGTTCAGTGATACTGTTTTGTTGCAGCATGTCCAGTATCATCATTTCATGATGAATTCCATTTTTGATTAAAAATTCACACATCTTGGTGTTTACATACTCTCCCCCTTCATCAGACCAGAAAATCTTCAGTTTTCGGCCCAATTGCATTTCAGCGAATGCCTTGAATACCCGGAATCGATCAAATGTATCACTTTTGTTATCAATAAAATATGTTATAACATAGCAAGTGGCATCATCGATGAATGTTAATATATATTTCACTCCATTGACTGATGGCATGGGCATTGGCCCATACAGATCTGAGTGCACTCTTCCAATAGGCTCCATTGATCGATTTTTCGCATGTCCAAAAGACTTGTAGTGCGACTTTGCATGTTCACACCCAGTGCATATTTCGATTTATATAGTCAACAGCCACATATCTCTGAGCCCTGTGACAAATTTATTGATTGATTGCAGAGTATTTTGTGTTGTAATTATTAGCTTATTATATCTCTTCTATCAATGATCGATGCATCAACGACCAATCATACGTCACTCAATTGTAGCTTAGACGATCTTTGTTTGTATCGACCAATCATAATTTAGCATCAATAAATACACGCATATTGGCTTCATTAGCCAGTGCACTCTTTACTTCAAATACACATTCAAAGATCAAATTTCAACAGGTTATGAGCCCCAAGCCGCTCGAATTGCAGCTCGACAACCTGAGATCTACGCAATCATAGCATCTACGCAATTACAACTGCGATTACTGTAAGTGTTTATTTAAAATCATAAACAACGCGTCAAACAAAGCGATAAACAACGCAACAAACAACACTGTGATAAGGCAACGTGATAAACAACACGTAACGACATAACATTCAACGACGCGACACGATGAAATGGACAACCTATATGCATCATCATTATCAGCAACAAGATCGACAAGATTGCGATCTAAATCAAAAACAGACAACAGATATCAACCCCCTGACGATGATGATGAAGGATTGGATAGAAACTATCAGAGCAATATTGCATTTAGCCTCGATTGACAGGAACAGATGGCTACAACGATCAGAAATCAGGAAGATAAATTAGACACGCTTGCAACCCTAATGGGCGAATTGATGGCAAAAATCGACAAAACGATCACATCACCTAGCGCGCTAACCAATCAGAACGCCGCTACAGAAGGCAACACACCACAAAGACAATCACCATCACCATCACCAACAACATCAACAAAGCTTAATGATCTGGCGAAGGAGTATCTGAGATCGATCAACAAATTCGATGGATTGGGTGGCGTACCCAGATTGTTCGATTACTTTGATGCCGTAGAGCAATTTATCACCAGTGCCAATCTATCAGTACAAAAGGAGGAAGTCAACGCAGCGATCAGTAAAATTACAGGCAACACTAGAATGTGGCTACGGAGACACGTGAACACATCGGGAGAATTTGATTCGTGAGATGACCTTAAAGAAGCTATGACACAAAAATACGCACTAATGGAACAATTGTTACAAATGCACGATAAGCTTGCGATGATGAAGCAAAAAGGATCGATCAAAGATTATAATGACGCATTCAACCGGATCATGGCGCAAATCAAAGATATGACCGACACAGAAGCTATACCGCAATATCTCCAGGGTCTAAGCCCCAGGTACTGGGAATTAATACTTGCGCGAGAGAATATGCCGACAATGCTGGAGGCTTTACAACTCGCATACATCAGGTTCGACCCGGATAACAAGCAAAAGCGTGACGAAGCCCACGCGACAGACCGAGGCGGCTACTGAGGCGGCTACCAAGGCGGCGACCAAGGCGGCGACCGAGGCGGCGACCGAGGCAGCTACCGAGGCAGCGGTCGCGACAACCGAGGCAGACACGCCGAACGAAGCCGAGGCTACAACAACGAAAACGGAAACAATCGAGGAGGTCATAATGACAGAGGCGACCGAGGTGGCGATCGCAGAGCCAATCGAGGCAGGAATTTTTGGGGACACCCTCGGAAATGTTACATCTGTGAGAGAGAATACGGAATATTTCAATGCAACAAATTCAACGATTGGGTAAAAACAGAAAAAGAAAAGGCTAAACCGAGAGCCGAAGCAAATCTGGCGATCAGCGCTATCATCGATTCGGGCGCCACGCAACATATGTTCAACCAATTGGAGCTTTTTGAGACGGTGGCTGAGCACGACAGCTTGGTCACGTGTGCAGGGAATGAGAAATTACACGCGACGCACGTTGGGACAATTGAGCTCGATGATGAGCTGAAATTACGGAACGTCTTATATATACCGGAGATTACCAGAAATTTAATATCTGTGCGGGCATTGACACGTGACGGAAATGACATAACCTTCAAGAGCGACGGATCAGTAATTAAAATCGGCGCGGATCACGAAGAAATTAAAATTGGACAAGCCGATGGCGACCTATTTCATTTATCGACATCACCAGAGCTAGAGCTAGGAGCAAGCATCGCCGATTCCAACATAGCC
>RBNK01000821.1:0-20136 GCA_003990785.1 Endogone sp. FLAS-F59071
TGTTGTAAGCTTCCCTAGCTTGTTGCAGTCCGAATTTTATTGATAATTGCGAGCAGGGTATTTATAAGAAATTACAAGGTGCTATACGGGCAGCTACCCAGGTTACTACTTGAATTTCTGATTGGCTCGGCTAAATATAAGGTACAAATTGATTGGCTAAGATATAATAAAATGATATATCAGGTTATAATGTAATTGGGCGACGAAATAATATATCAGATCGAAATACTATTTTTGGTTATAGCGTGATTGCGGATCTCAACAACGTTACAGGTCTCAACGTTGTTGCAAGTCACATGACTTGATCTCACATGATCAAATCGTATGTCGTTACCAAATATTCCGTCACAATATCTCGATATAGGAGTGCTTACTGAATTGTATTGGTTATATCAGATATATCTAAGGGAAGTAGTTGGATCCTTCTTATATTGTTTTCTCTAGTATATAGTCCTAGTCTCTTATTGGTAGAATTCCTTATAGGTGGCATCATCTTGATGTAGGATATTTGATGATGATTACTAAAGTTAAAATATATATCTTCTCTCATTACTCCTCTATTTATAAGCATCATCTCCTAATAGTAAATAAATTATTTTTATTGATAATATTGTTTAATTTTCTGGTAATAAATTAGAGTAGGCTGAATTGTTCTATTTAGGTTCTGGATCCAGATAGATGTTCTCTTCATATCTTAAATATAGTAAGGTTCTTCTTATTTAGGTTTGAGCTTTGCTAACCAGTTTGATTCTACTATATTTCAGTAGATTAAAACTTCATCTCTGATGTTCAAGATTTCAACCAGAGGGTTCTTGTACTTTTATCAATCTTGTACTCTTTGAATAAACTTCTGTGCCTTATTCTTGACTTATTTTAGTTATTTCATATCATATGTCATTAGACTCCAAATTCATTCTTTATAGGATTCTTGCATATCAGCGGTAGGTACTCCCCTATTTGGCAATCTCCTATAGACTAGTTCAAAAGGGCTGAAGGTTGTAGTCTTTTATAGAACACATCTAATTGTAAATAGTACTGATAGTAACCAAAAATCCTAGTCTTTGTACTTTGTAGTCATTTTTGAGAGAGTATTCTTAATGGTTTGGTTTATTTATTTAGTGAGTCCATTTCCTTAAGGGTGGTATGCAGTTGTCCTGATATGCTAAATTTAGTATATCCAATTAAGTTCCTTGACTAAGTCATTGCAAAATTCTGATCCTTGGTCTGATATGATTTGTTACAGTATTCTATACTGACAGATAATTCTTTCATAAATAAATTCAAATATAGTATATATATCTGATATTTTTAAGGATTCTACTTTGGGCCATTTGGTAAGCCAATCTATTGCGATAACAATATACTTCTTTCTGGTAAGGGTCCTTGGTAAGGGTCCTATTATGTTGATTCAGATATCTTCAAAGGGAGCATTCGAAGTAGTGCTTACCTATCAAGGTATAAAGTCCTTATTCGTCTTTCATTTTTGGCAAATGTCACATGTCCTGATATAATATTATACATCTTTCTACATTTGTGGCTACCAATAAATTTTTGCTATTTGCTAATAGGTATATTTAGTTCCTTGGTGTCCTGATAGGTAGTGATTATATATTGCTAATAAAATATTCTTCACATAGTGTGTTGGGATAACTATGTATTGATACTCCTTATCAGTTTGCAATATTTTATAAAGTTCTTTATTTCAATATTCAAAGTTTTATTGGCTCCTTAGTATAAGTCTCTTTCTTCCTTCGTTAGCTGTTGGTAGTATTTTTCTATCTTCTAAATATGTTATTAACTGGTAGTAGATTTCTTTATTCATTGGAAGTGCACAGTCTTTTCTCTGGGTGATATCTCTCTTCTTGGTAGTCTTGATAAGGTGTCAGTATACTGATGCTTCTTTCCAGGTTTATACTAAATATTGAAGTCATACTCCTATAGTCTTATAATCTAACATGTATAGATTCCGATTGATTGAACTTTGTTGAACAGCTATTTAAGTGCAGCATGATTGGTGACTAGGGTGAACTTTTAACTAATAAGGTAATGGTGAAAGTACTCGATTGCCTATATAGCTGCTAAACATTCTAACTTGGTTACTTCATAGTTAGCTTATATAGAATTAGTTCCTTTGCTAATGTAGGTGATTACTTGTTTATTGTCTTAATTATCAAATTGTATGAGTATTGCTCCAAGTTCTCTTGCTGATCTGTCAGTATATAAGGTAAATGGTTTTTCCCAGTCTGGTCTCTTGAGTACTGGTGCAGTTACTAGTACTTCCTTTAGCTGTTCCTGTTGAAATTTGATCTTCGAATGTGTGTTTTTGGAGTAAAGAGCGCGCTGGCTTATGAAGCCAATATGTGTATATTTATTAATGCTAATTTATGATTGGTCGATACAAAACAAAGATTGTCTAAGCTACAATCAAGTGACATAACAATCGATCGTTGATGGGAGAGATATAATAAGCTGATAATTTCAACACTCCCCCTGCTTGATATATCTCGATAAAAATAAATAAATAAAAAATAAAAGAATAAAAAAATGTTCAACTGTACATCACAAATGGCATCCATGAAGTATATTTACTGCAAATAACTATATATAAAATACTACTTGAGTGATAAGAATGATGTGATAAAGAACATCAAAGTTTTAAAGAAAAAAGTTAGTTATGTAAGCCTATTTTTGCGATCAACATTTCAAGTCTTGGTCATGCAAGTGGCTTGATTAATGCATCGGTGATCATTTCATCTGTCGCCATGTAAACAATATCTATCACCTTTGATTCAACTTTCTCTTGAATAAAGTGATGCTAAATATCGATATACTTTGATCGAGCATGATTAATTGGATTTTTGGTGAGGGCGATTGCTGATTGGTTGTCTTCAAATAAGGTTGTTGCACAATTCTGCAAATATCCTAGCTCATCCAATAGGGTGCATAGCCAAATGGCTTCTTTTGTCACATGTGCTAATGCCATATATTCTACCTCAGTTGTTGATAGAGTAATAGTTGGTTGGCATTTGCTTGACCAGCTGATGGCTCCTCCTGATAGGTTGAAAATATAACCCATGGTTGATCGTTATGTGTTAATGTCTCCTCCCCAGTTGGCATTACTGAAACCGATCAGTCTTAGATTCTGATCATGTCCAAGGCACAGCTTATAATTGGCTGTTCCTTTAATATATCTTAATAATCATTTGAGGGCATGGTGATGTTCTTGCATTGGATTGGCCGAAAATTAACTGATGATACTGACAGCAGCAGCTAGATCAGGTTTTGTCCTAATCATCAGGTACATTATGCTACCGATCATCTATCTGAATAGATTTTGGTCTGCGGATTTTCCTCCTTCGGCTTTGAGTTGAATGGATAGATCAAGGGGTGTGCTGATTGGCTTGGCATCTGTCATGTTAAATCTTGTAATGATTTGATTGGCGAAGTGACTTTGATCAATTGTGATTGTGTAGGTTTTTCGATCACGCATGACTCGAATACCCAAAAAATGTTTAATTTCGCCACAGTCCATCATATCAAATGCATTGCTAAGTTCCACCTTGAATTTGTTCATTGTTTCCATCGAATCAGCCAGAATTAGTAGATCATTGACATATATGGCAATAATTATCAGTGATTAATCTTCTTATCTCCTTCTTAGATAGATGCTGTGATCTGATTATAGTCTTGTAAAATTTGATTAGCTAAGGTAGTTGTCGATCTTCTGATTCCACATATAAGGTAATTGCTTTAGTCTATACAATGATCGATTGAGCTTACACACAGCTCTCGGTGATAGCTTCAATTGGTCGATTCCTTCAGGTACCATCATGTAGATCTCTTCATCAAGATTGCCATTCAAGAACACAGTTTTTACGTCTATTTGGTGTATTTCTAAGTTTAGGGTTGCACCGATTGATAAAAGTGCCCTGATCGATGTGAATTTCGTCATGGGAGCAAATGTTTCATCGTAATCAATTCCTTGCTGTTGTGAATATCCCTTGGCTACTAATCTCACTTTGTACCTGGCAACCGATCCATCAGTGTTGAGCTTCTTTTTAAATACCCATCTGCATCCAATCGGCTTACATCCTACAGGTACCTCAGGTACAATCATCCACGTGTCATTATTCTTAAGTGATTTAAGCTCTTGATTGATCGCTTCCTCCCAAAGCTTCGCATCAGGCAGAGAAATTGCCTCCTTGTAGGTCATTGGGTTACCGGTTGATTTAATTAAATTAGCTTCTAACATGCGATCTTGCCAAATTTGTAGAGCTTCTGTGTCTATCAATTGTTCGATTGGCTCCCAGGTGTTGTCGTCATCATCATAGCCTAGCCATTTAACCAAATATTGCCTTTTTTCATCAATCTTGTATTCTCCAATGATCGCTTCAATGACATATTCTTGATCTTCTGAGTTGACGATTGTTGGGGATTTTAATATAATAGATTCATCAAATGTGACATCATGGCTGATCTCTATCCTCCTATTGGTTAGATCCCAGAGCCTATATGCTTTCTTTTCGTCATGATAGCCAATCATTTTAAGCTTTTTGGATTGGGGCACCAGTTTCGACCTTTTTCCCTTACAAATATGCATATATGCATCAGCCCATATGACGTGCAAGTTACTAATATCAGGCTTGTGACCATGCCATAAATCAAATGGTGAAGCACTCTCCTTATTGGCTCGTGTTGGCAATTAGTTGCATAAGTATGTAGCACTTGCAGCAAGTTCTGCCCAAAGTTCATCAGGTATGCTGGCAGTGATTTTAACTGCCTGAATTAACTCCATCAATATCCGGTTATATCATTCGGCTACACCATTTTGTTGCGGCATGTCTGGCATCGTCATTTCATGATGAATTCCGTTTTTGATTAAAAATTCACACATCTCGGTGTTTACATACTCTCCTCCTCCATCTGATTAGAGAATCTTGAGTTTTTGGCCCAATTGCATCTCAGTGAATGCCTTGAATGTCCGGAATTGATCAAATGTATCACTTTTGTTGTCAATAAAATATGTTGTAATGTAGCGAGTAGCGTCATCAATAAATATTAATATATATTTTGCTCCATTGACTGATGGCATGGGCATCGGTCTGCACAGATCTGTGTGCACCCTTCTGATAGGCTCCATCGATCGATTTTTCACGTATCTGAAAGGCTTGTGGTATAACTTTGCGTATTTACACCCGGCGTATATTTCGATTTGTTTGGTCGACAGCTGCACATCTCTGAGCCCTGTAACAAATTTGTTGATTGATTGCAGAGTATTTCGGTCCGGATGGCCTAGTCAGTGATACTATAATGTATAGTCATCAATCTTGGAATTGGCGATGTTTGCTTCTAGCTCTAGCTCTGATGATGTCAATAAATGAAATAGATCGCCATTGGCTTGTCCGATTTTGACTTCTTCATAATCTGCACCAATTTTAATTACCGATCCGTCACTTTTGAAGGTTATATCATTTCCGTCACGTGTCAATGCCCGCACAGATATTAAATTTCTGGTAATCTTCGGTACATATAAGATGTCCCATAATTTCAGCTCATTGTCAAGCTCAATTGTCCCAATGTGCATCGTGTGTAATTTCTCATTCCCTGCACATGTGATCAAGCTGTCGTGCTCAGTCACTATCTCAAAAATCTCCAATTGGTAGAACATATGTTGCGTAACACCCGAATCGATGATAGCACCAATCGCCAGATTTGCTTCGGCTCTCGGTTTAGCCTTTTTTTTTTCTTTTTCTGTTTTTACCCAATCGTTGAATTTGTTACATTGAAATATTCCGTGTTCTCCCTCATAGACGTAATATTTCCGAGGGTGTCCCCAAAAATTCCCACCTCAATTGGCTTTGCAATTGCTGCCTCAGTCACCTCTGTCATTATGATCTCCTCGATTGTTTCTATTATCATTGTTATAGCCTTGGCTTCATCCGGCACTTCCACCTCGGTTGTTGCAACCACCGCCTCGGTAGCTGCCTCAGTCACTGCCTTGGTCGCTGCCTCAGTAGCTGCCTCAGTAGCTACCTTGGTCTGTTGCGTGGGCTTCGTCATGTCTCTGCTTGTTATCCAGGTCGAACCTGATGTATGTGAGTTGTAAAGCCTCCAGTGTTGTCGGCATATTCTCCTGCGCAAGTATTAATTCCTAGTACCTGGGGCTTAGACCCTGGAGATATTGCGGTATAGCTTCTGTGTCAGTCATATCTTCGATTTGCGCCATAATTCGGTTGAACGCATCATTATAATCTTTGATCGATCCTTTTTGCTTCATCATAGCAAGCTTATTACGCATTTGTAACAATTGTTCTATTGGTGTGTATTTTTACATCATAGCCTCTTTAAGCTCATTCCACAAATCAAATTCTCCCAATGTGTTTACATGCCTCCGTAACCACATTCTAGCATTGCCTGTAATTTTACTGATCGCTGTGTTGACTTCCTCCTTTTGTACTGATAGATTGGCACTGGTGATAAATTGCTCTACGGCATCAAAGTAATCAAATAATCTGGGTACGCCTCCTGATCTATCGAATTTGTTGATCGATCTCAGGTACTCCTTTGCCAGATCGTTAAGCTTTGTTGATATTGTTGGTGATGGTAATGGTGATTGTGGTGTGTTGCCTTCTATAGCTGCATTCTGATTGGTTGGCATGCTAGATGATGCATTTGTTTTGTCGATTTTTGCCATCAATTTGCCCATTAGGGTTGTCAGCGTGTCTAATTTATCTTCCTGATTTCTGATCATTATAGCCATTTGTTCCTGTCGATTGAAGCTAAATGCTATATTGCTCTGATGGTTGCTATCCAATCCTTCGTCATTGTTAAGGGTTTGATATCTGTTGTCTGTTTTTGATTTAGACCGCAATCTTGTCGATCTTGTTGCTGATGATGATGATGTGTATAGATTGTCCATTTCATTATATTGTTGAATGCTATGTCGTTACATGTTGTTTATCGTGTTGCTTTATTGCGGTATCATTTGTCATATTGTTTATCATGTTGTTTGATGCATTGTTTACAATTTTAAATAAACACTTACTGTAATCACAGTTGTAACTGCTATGATTGCGTAGATGATTGTATAGATCTCAGGTTGTCAAGCTGCAATTCGAGTGGCTCGGGGCTCATAACCTGTTGAAATTTGATCTTCGAATATATGTTTTTAGAGTAAAGAGCATGCTGGCTTATGAAGCTAATATGCATATATTTATTAATGCTAATTTATGATTGGTCGATATAAAACAAAGATCATCTAAGCCACGATCGAGTGATATAACAATTAATCGTTGATGGGAGAGATATAATAAGCTGATAATTTCAACAGTTCCAACACTAACTGTTAAGAATTTCCAAACTTAAATACTGTTTCTTTCTTAAGTAGCTCATGTAGGGGTCTTGCAGTCATAAAAAAGTCTTTAACAAACTTTTGGTAGAATGATGCTAGTTTTAAAAAGGCTTATACTTTAGGTATATTGGTTGGAGTCAGGTAGGTTCAGATCTCCTTGGTTTTGTCAGAATCAGTTCTAAGTCTATTTGCAGTTATAATGAATCCTAAGTACTTCATTTCTATTGCTTCAATTATACATTTCTTAAAATCTGTTATTGCGAAGTTAGCTAAATACTTCTATGATTCTTTGGAGATGGCTTAGCCAGTTAGGTAAGTAGAGCTAAATGTCATCAATGTATATCATTATATTCTTGCTAATCATGTCTCTAAAGACATCTGTCATTGCTGCCTGAAAGGTTACCAATGTATTATATAATCTAAAAGATATGTATGTATACTAATAGTATCCATCTAGTATCATAAAGACTGCTTGTTCACTTGCTTCAGAAGTCAAAGTGATCTGGTAATATTCAGCATATAAGTCAAAGCTCAAAAAGTACATTGGTTCTTATTCAATAAGGTCTAATAGGTCATCAATCCTTGATATCGGAAATGCATTCTTCTTGGTAATAGTATTGAGTGTTCAGAAGTCTATATATATTCTTGGTGCTACTTTTTCAGTTCTGGTTTCATTGTTATTAATGATGATCTCCTTCTTTGATGCAATGATAATAGGGAATCCCCAGGGGCTATTTGATTTGACTATGACTCTGTCTTATTCCAGGCATGTAATTTCTTCTATTATTTATCTTCAGTAACTTGGGTTTAGTTGGTAAGTAGCTTTCTTGATTGGTTTGTAATTATCTGTATTAATATAATACTGATATTTCAGATTAGCTCCTGTGGTATTCTCTAGGCTAGTTATGAAGATATCTTGGTTTGATAGAATGATTGCTTTTATCTCCTATTTCTAATCATTCTCTAATTGTTTGCTAATCTTGATGACCAGTCAATCATTCTGTTCTTCCTCTTTTCTGCTGACTAATATACTTTTACAGTATACAACAGCTACATTCATTCCAGTTGAACCAAATCCTTCTTTTCTTCCAGCAGTTATTCTTGTAAGGTTTGGATGTTCTCTTCTGAGAGTTACAGTGACGTATAGTAGAATAATCATTTGTACAACTCGGTCTCCTTTTCCTAACTCTATCAAGGTAGTATGACTTTGGTTGGCAATAATTACTTGGATAGTACCTATGTAATCTTGATCAATTACTCCTATGTCAGTTGTAAGTCCTGCTTTAGCTAAAAAGCTTCACAGCTTCACTATTCCAAAATATCCTTCTAGTATGTTTAGTGCAAATCCGATATCAATGATGGTACTTTCCCCTTATCATAATGAGATATTGTAAGGAGTCTATTGTGACGGACTAAAATATATTAATGGCGAAATACTCTGAGTTGAGCAAGTGCAGAAAATACGTTTCAGGGGTCTTAGCGGTTTATGCGGTAGCATCTTAAGAAGGGTGTCGATGTAGGTGTTAACTAGCAAGAATTATATATGATTGATCAAATAAAGTGTATCTGTTAGAATCTCGAAACTATCCAATTGCTTACTCCTTGAGTAAGGCTTCAGTATCCCTTGAGTTGTCTGTTGTAAGCTTCCCTAGCTTGTTGCAGTCCGAATTTTATTGATAATTGCAAGCGGGGTATTTATAAGAAATTACAAGGTGCTATATGGGCAGCTACCCAGGTTACTACTTGAATTTCTGATTGGTTCGGCTAAATATAAGATACAAATTGATTGGCTAAGATATAATAAATGATATATCAGGTTATAACGTAATTGGTCGACAAAATAATATATCAGATCGAAATACTATTTTAGGTTATAGCGTGATTGCGGATCTCAACAATGCTAAAGATCTCAACAATACTAAAGGTCTCAACATTGTTGAAAGTCACATGACTTGATCTCACATGATCAAATTGTATGTCGTCACAAAATATTCCGTCACATCTCCTTCCTTTCTGCGAGTTAGATGTCAAGGTACAGTTCTAACTCGGAGAAATCCCTTTGTAACTGTTTTACCTCTTCCTCTAGCTCATTCATTTCATTCTGTGTCAGTTGATTTAGTTGGTGCGTACTGCATCGAAAGTGATTCAAAGTACTAGGCTTGTGCTTGAATAGTTGATAAATCCGATCAGCCATTCTTGCGTTATAGGCAGAGAGTGCTCCTTTGAGGGCTCATTGACAGATTTCTCTATCCTTCCGGTTCCAGATATGTTCAACTTCTTCATCCCAGAGTTGTGCGATTCGGTAGTATTCCTTCCACTCATTGATTCATACCAAATGTTGCCTCCTTTGAATGTTGTGTACAATCGATCGAGTCTTCTGTAAGGTCGATCCTTCTATCTCCTCAAGGTCTTCCAGGGGTTCTATATGTCGGTAGGCCTCGATCAGGCTGACTCGGACTTCATGGAAGTTGTTCCAGCAGGGCATAATATTTCTTGAGGCGGTTTCGGTGGACAGTGTAGGGTAGGATCGTTCCTGTCGTTTTTCGTAACTGATACGTAGTTCCTTTTATACTCGCGATGTAGTAGGGTCCTTCCCATTTCGGGTCTAATTTTGCTGACCATGAAGACTCTACTATGTTCCGGTATAGTAAGACTTGATCACCAATCTTCAATTTTTCAGTTTCCTTGTGTTCCTTGTCGTAATTCTTCTTTTGTCAGTCTTGTGCAATGGCAATAAATTCTCTCGCCTTGTTTCGGACATTGTGTAATTCTTGAATTTCCTTTGTCACATGATGCTCAATTTGCTTTTCCCAGGGGGTGTGGCTGGGTTCCGGGGTGGTCATTACTTGGTCTACCAGCTGATGAGCTTTTCTTCCATAAGCGAGCTCAAAAGGGGTAAACTTTGTTGTCTCCTGTTTCATTGTTCGTAGTGCAAATAAGGCGAAAGGTAGGTACAAGTCCCAATCCCCTCCTTGTGATTATACTACTTTGGCAATTGTGTTCTTGATAGTTTGATTCGTCCGTTCGGTAAGTCCATTTCCTTGAGGGTGGTAGGCAGTAGTCTTTATCTGGTGGATCCCGAAGTGTTGCGTCAATATCTGCATGAATTCATTAACGAATTCAGTTCCTTGATCAGAGGTCATTTCATAAGGTATTCCATGGCGGCAGATAATATCTTCGTAGATAAAAGGTGCAATATTAAGGACATCTGCAAGGGGCAAGGCTCTTGCTTCGGGGTACTTGGTCAGATAGTCTACTGCTACTATGATATATCTATTTCCTCTAAGTGTTCTCGGTAGCGGTCCAACAATGTCTATTCCAATATGTTCGAAGGGTCTTCCAGGTACAATCAGTTGTAAGGTCTCGATTTCCTTTCCTCGGCGCCTCTTCTGGCAAGTGTCGCATCTCCTGATATATTCTCTAATGTCTTCATACATGTTCTTCCAATAATATTTCTCTGATAATCGTTGATATATGTTGTCTACACCCATGTGTCCTGCCAGCTGATGGTCATGAGAGGCCTGAAGTACCATCTGCTTTTTGTGTTCAGGGACTACAAGTCGTGTCTGTCCTCTGTGTCGTCGGTAAAGTATATTATTCTTAATAAAATAGTTGAGTGCCATTGTCTGTATAAGCCATTGATCGTTTTCGTTCATCGTCCCAGTAAAGGTTAGGTTACTGAGGTAATCCAGATATCCGTTATAGAGTTCAGTGTTCATTGGGTAGGTATATTCTTTTTGGTTCAGGGTGTCGATCTCGGATAAATTGGGGTAGGCATGAGAGGGTGTCCACATTCTGATGATTCCGTCCTTTTCTATATTGCATCGTGAAGTTGTATTCCTGCAGTATAGCTAGCCATCATGCATACATTCCTGTCAGATTTGGCTTATTCCAAAGCCATTTGAGAGCTAAGTGGTCTGTTATTAGGGTGAACTGTTTTCCAATCAGAAAGTGGCAGAAGTGTTGTACGGCCCAAACGACTGCTACACATTCCAGCTGAGTGGCTCCATAGGAAGGTTCTGCTCCATGGGTGGCTCGTCCTGCATAAGCAATCACATGTTCTCCGTCTTTGTCATCTTGTGCCAAGATTGCTCCAAGTCCAAATAACGATGCATCTGTGTACAGCTTGAATACTTTCATGAGATCTGGTCTTGCCATATCTGGTGCATGGGTAAGTGCTTCCTTGATCAGGTTGAAGGCTGTTTGTGCGGCCGACGTCCATTCCCATGCTCTTCCTTTTCTTTACAGCATGTGCAGGGGTGCGGCAATTTCAGAGTATCCAGGGATAAATCTTTTATAGAACTGGACCAGTCCTAGGAATCCTCGTAAGGCCATCTTATCTTATGGGATTGGAAAGGCCTTGACAATCTCAGTCTTCTTTGGGTCCGGGCAGATTTCTCCTCCATCGATTATAAATCCAAGGTATTCGATTTTCTTCTGTCCAAAGTAGCATTTTGTTGGCTTGATCCTTAGTCCATGCTTTCTGAGTTGTTCAAATACTTCCTTCAGGATCACCATGTGTTCTGCAAAGTTTTCTGCATAGATGTTGATATCGTCGATATACACAATTACTCCATGTCCAATCAAATCGTAGAAGATTTCGTTCATTGCAGCTTGGAAGGTGGCAGGTGCATTGCAAAGTCCAAAGGACATTCTTGTAAATTCGTACTATCCAAACGGTGTAACAAATGCTGATTTCTCCTGTACTTCGGGCATTATTCCAATCTGGTTATATCCTGCCCATAGGTCCAAGGTTGAGTAGATTTGCGCCCTTTTCAACATGTTTTGTAAGTCTTCTGAGTGCGGGATCGGATATGCATGCTTCTTGGTGACTGAGTTTAATTTGCGATAGTCGATAACCATCCTCTGTCCATCCTTCTTTGGTACTATGCTGATAGGTGATGCCCCATGGGCTTTTTGATCGTACAATTACTCCTGACTCTAATAGCTCTTGAACATACTTTCGTACAAAGTCATGATAGTTGGCCGGCAATCTGTAGGGTGCCTGTTTGATCGGTTTGGCATCTCCTGTGTCGATATGGTGCGTGAAGAAGGCTTGATCCGGCAGGTCCTTGAAACTGATCGCGATAATATTCTCATACTCCTTCAGTAGGTCTTGCAACTATTTCTTCTGGTTCGGTAACAGGTTTTCGTTGAGGGAGTAGATGTGCTTCTTGGCACTCTCCTGGTTGTCCAGTCTTTCTATTATCACATTTGCTTGTCCTGTTGATCCGAATCCTTTCCTTCCACGTTGTGTTTCTTCTAGGTTTTCTACTTCTTTCAGAGGTTGTTGTTCGCATTTGACGATCACCATCTGAGCAATTCGATCTCCTTGGTATACTTTAAATTGGCTGTGATTGTGGTTTACTAGTCCAACCTCGATTTCTCCTCTATAGTCTTCATCTATCAATCTGAGGAAGGCTCCTATCCCAGAATTGCGGTAAAGTCCACTTCTTGCCTATACTTGTGCACATTGTCCAGGTGGTAGAGCGATGGCGATTCTGGTTTTTACGAAGGCTGATGATTTCGGTTCTAGAGTATAATCCTCATCTGCGTACAGATCATAACCTGCAGCTCCTTCGGTTTTTCTCTTCGGTATGATTGCACTTTCTGTCAATTTCTTAACTCGGGTTGCTGTATCCTTTTCTTCAATTGTAAATACCTCTTCAAAGGTGGGGATATTTGGTTCCTTCCACTGCTCGTGAGTTGTGTCCTGAGGTAGGTTTTGCCACAAGTCCTTCCACCACCAATAGCGCATGCTGATGCATTCATCGGGGTGAATTATTTCTTTAAGGATGATGATTTCTTCCTCTGAGTCTAAGTCGCTTTCTTCAATTAGAATAGGTCCATCATCTTCATCATCTTCCTGAAATAGGGCTCTGACTTCGGTGGTTATCTGCGTGGTATAAACTTCATTGCTCCATTCCTCAGGTACTTCCTCTTCTTCATTCTCTTTGGGTATTGTCTGTTCCTGTTCTCAATCATACCGTTCCTTCCAAGTTCCGTGGTAGTTGATATTGTACGGTTCGTCTGGATATCTGACCCAGTTTTCGCATTCCCAGAGATCATAGGGATTAACTTCATCCCAGTAGCATCCTTGCAGGTAGACCTTGCAGTTTCCCCAGAGACGTCCTTTGCCGATGCGTCCTATATTTGTCCAGAAGCAGTCCCATACTTCTCCAGTATTGTCTGCAAATGGGTGAGGGTTCTTTCCATTATATGGCCCATGATTCATTGAGGGTGGGGTCCTTCAGCGGGTCTGTGACAATCTTGGTTTCCTGATCTTCTTCTCTGTTGGCAAATGCATCTCCAATGTGTCCTCGTGAGGTATCAATTTTGTATTACTGCAGGTGCACATCATCTCGGCGCAATAGATGCATTGCTCACAGAATGGGCATCTAGTGTTCCTCATGTTGTATTCAATCAACTGGTTCTTTTCCAGAGGCGTCAGGCGGCGGTATTCACTATTGATCACCATGTTTGCTTCTTCTTCCACCATATTGAGATGTGCCTGTCCGGGGGTTATTCCTTCATTTGTATCACTTTCGTCTTCTAGCCCCTGAGTAAGTTTCGGTACTACTCCTTTCTGAATATCCAGAGGTACGCTAAACTTTCTTCTATGGTTGATGAAGATTAGCCTTTATGCATCCAGATCAATTCTAGCTTTAGCTTTCTTCAACCAGCTGTTACCCAAGACAGCATTGTAGGATTGTGCATCGGTGACCACCATTCTGACGAGGATTATTTCTGTTCCAAATTGGACTGGTACTTCTCTAAGTACTCCTAGGGGTATACTGCTTTTCCCACTTGCGACGACCAAGGTAGAGGTAGCAGGTTCGTCAATATCCCATCCTAGGTAGTCTAGGAAATGCTTGGCGATGATACTGACTCCTGCTCCAGTATCAATAATGACTGAGCATGCTAATCCTCCAATGTTGCATTGTGCGTAGGCAGATGAGGTATAAGTTCGCTCCTCTTGTTCTTCCACGGTGTTAACTTCCTCGAATCAAATGGTTGGTTTGGTTTCGGTAATCTGCATTTTCACCTTCTGCTTTGTTGATGGTGCAATTTGAAAGAGTTGTTTAAAGGTAATGTTGGCCTTCTGATTGGCAATGTCATCCCATGGATCATATTCGAATTCTCTAACTCTTCTAGGCTTCTTCTCTTTATCTTCTTTCTGATCCGTCATCTCTTTATCTTTGGTAGTCAAAGTAACTGTCTCGCTGGGTTGCATTATCTGTTTGAAGGCTTTGTCCCATTGATCTTCATTCAGCTGTTGTCTCTGTGTTGGCTTCTTGGGCTTTTCGATGACAACCTCAGGTTCCTGGATTGGCTTCTTCCTTGGGTAGGGAGTCTTCCTAGTGGTGGCGTAGCTAACTGCTTCAACAGGGTAGGCTTCCAGGTATTCTTCACTGAATTCTTCATCTTCTTCTTCGATTTCTTGCACGATGTTGGCATGGTCGGCCTTCTTTACTTCCTCTCTCTCTCGTCCTTCCTTCCAACTTCTAGTTTGGCAATTCTTGGCAAAGTGACCACGTCTTCTGCAGAGGAAGCAGTTTATCTCACTCTTGTTGCGTTCTTCGGTGACGAAGGTTCCTCTCGGTTGTCTATTCTGGCGGATCACCTTAGCTTCAAGATTGGCTATGTATGCTATCATTTCTGAGAACATCTTGGTAATCTTCTCCATTTCATCCTCATGAGTTATCTTTCCTGTTTTTGCCATGACTGTCAGTTTGATAGTATCCTCCTCAGGTGGTTTGGTTGATACAGATACCATTTGGACTACAGGTATTTCAGTGCTGAATTTCCTGTGTAAGTCTTGTGGTAACTTGTCATATAGGGATGCTGAATGTCCTGCTTCGGTATCCCAAAAGGCCTGTGCCATCCTGACTTTCTCTTCCATACTTCAAGGGCCAAACCTCTTGATATGGCATTGGATGTCTGCGGGTAAGCCGTTCATAAACACCATTTCTCATACAACTGGGCTGGTTTCTCCACAAAGTTGCATATACTGATCAATAGTATTAACCCAGTCTTCTGGGCATTGATTGATTGACATCTTCATGTTGAATAGCTGTTCCTTGATTGATTCTCGCTTCTGTTCGGTAAAATACTTCTCCTCTAGCCAGGCTCTTGTCACCTCCCAATGAGTGGTAGCTAATGCTGCGGCAGGGGGGTTATTTCCAGCTACTGCTGTGGCTGCGAGGATTAATCCTCCTAGTCCAGTGGCTGCTGCATCCATCAGGGCCACACGGTAGGCTTCTCTTGCAGGTTTTCTAAGTTGGGCGGCTAGGATAGGCAACCATCAGGTGCTAACCGTTCCTTTGGCTGTGAAGTAGCTTTCCAAATCATCCAGGAATTCTCGAACATATTCCTTCGTGTATCCGTAAAAGGTAGGTAGTCTGTCTATCATGGTTTCTTCGTCCTCTTGAAGTCTTCTCCTAGGTAATTGTTGTAATACAGGTGGTGGCGGTGGTAGTGCTGTTCTTGCTTTTGTCTTCCACTATGGGTTTCAGCAAGTTCGGTTACGCAATATAGGTAACAAATCGGTCGATATGTCGATTGATTTCCTGCCAGTCGGCACCAATTGTGACGGACTAAAATATATTAACGGCGAAATACTCTGAGTTGAGCAAGTGCAGAAAATATGTTTTAGGGGTCTTAGCGGTTTATGCGGTAGCGTCTTAAGAAGGGTATCGATGTAGGTGTTAACTAGCAAGAATTATATATGATTGATCAAATAAAGTGTATCTGTTAGAATCTCGAAACTATCCAATTACTTACTCCTTGAGTAAGGCTTCAGTATCCCTTGGGTTGTCTGTTGTAAGCTTCCCTAGCTTGTTGCAGTCCGAATTTTATTGATAATTGCGAGCGGGGTATATATAAGAAATTACAAGGTGCTATACGGGCAGCTACCCAGGTTACTACTTGAATTTCTGATTGGTTCGGCTAAATATAAGGTACAAATTGATTGGCTAAGATATAATAAATGATATATCAGGTTATAACGTAATTGGTCGACGAAATAATATATCAGATCGAAATACTATTTTAGGTTATAGCGTGATTGCGGATCTCAACAATACTAAAGATCTCAACAACACTAAAGGTCTCAACATTGTTGAAAGTCACATGACTTGATCTCATATGATCAAATTGTATGTCGTCACAAAATATTCCGTCACACTATAAATCCAGACTAGCTGATCCTTTAGTTGTATATTGAGGTAGGGATAACTTCTTATTAGTTTATCAGACATTCACAATTACATTAACTGCATCTTTGATGTGTTAGTAAGAGTTTTAATGATCCCAATCTTTATAGAAGGTTCTATGATATTTGTAGTCAAAGTTCTTGCCTTCATATTCTGTTCTGGTTGCAATGGTCCACATATTTCTGATATCTCATTCATTCTAATACATATTCTGAAAGTTATCACAGTTTCTAAAAAAATGCAATTTTCTAACATTCGGTACTTGTTCTTTGCAAATGTCCCAGATATTGTGATGGACTAAAATATATTAACGGCGAAATACTCAGAGTTGAGCAGATGCAGAAAATATACTTTAGGGGTCTTAGCGGGTTATGTGGTAGCATCTTAAGAAGGGTGTCAATGTAGGTGTTAACTAGTAAGAATTATGTGTGATCGGTCGAATAAAGTGTATCTGTTAGAATCTCGAAACTATCCAATTGCTTACTCCTTGAGTAAGGCTTCAGTATCCCTTGAGTTGTCTGTTGTAAGCTTCCTTAGCTTGTTGCAGTCTGAATTTTATTGATAATTGCAAGCGGGGTATTTATAAGAAATTACAAGGTGCTATATGGGCAGTTACCCAGGTTACTACTTGAATTTCTAATTGGCTTGGCTAAATATAAGGTACAAATTGATTGGCTGAAGTATAATAAAAATGATATATCAGGTTATAATGTAATTAGGTGATGAAATAATATATCAGATCAAAATATTATTTTAGGTTATAGTGTGATTGCGGATCTCAGTATCGCTACAAGTCTCAGCAATGCTACAAGTCTCAGCAACGCTACAAGTCACATGACTCTGATCAAATTGTATGTCATCACAAAATGTTCTGTCACATCTCCTCCCTGTATGAGAAATTGCGTCTGTGTATATTTTCTTACACATAACTAAATCCATGTTATCATCATTCAGCATCCTCGGCGGTGTGAATTGGAGGGGGTATCAGCTAATAAAATAAACTCCGAAATTGTGTGTGCGTGATGCTGTGGCAAGCGTAGTATAGTCACTGGGTCTTCAGTTAAATCTATCAGTCATCCGAAATATAAATATAAGAAAATACTAAATAAATGAAATAAGTATCCATCGAAGATCGCCAAATAAAATAATAACGTCTGATCTGAATAAAAGGGAATAAGTTACTGAGATGATAAATGAAATACGTCAGAGGAAAATGGAAATAAATACGTCAGGGAAAATGGAAAGAAATATGTCAGGGAAAATGGAAATCGATCGAATGCATTATTGTTCAATGCAATAATAATAAAAAGGGGATGAAATTGATCAGGTGCGTCATTGTTCGATGCACAGAATGAAAATCGGGATCGATTGAAAATAAAATAAATGAAAATAATAATAATTGTTCAATGAATAAAATAACTGATGTAACTGTGATGATTGAATAAAATAGACTCCGGGTTGAAATAAAAAAAAGAAATATATAACTGAAAACTGTGCTCGCTCTTCCTTTTCCAAAATCTCCTAAATCTTTCACATATCGTCATTGATCTTGCCCTCTACACTGATTCGTCCGGGTATGTGTGTCTGTGGTATGTGGGTATATAGTCATTCTGGATTCGTAGCGCTTATCTTTCTTGTTTCGTTTATTCTGACTTTCTTTTGTTTTTTTTTTTTTTTTTTTTTTGTCGCAAAGATCTTGCTAGAATCTTCAAGGATCTCTCTGCGTAGTGCGCATGTGAGTCATTCTGCTGATTTTGGTACGTAACTCAAGATTTTACCATAAGTGGTGGTTGTGGCGTATTCCTTGCATGATTCGTTTTATTTATCCATGAAGCTTGTTTTTGGGCGCAAGCTGATTCATCGAGTCTATTTTTCTCCATTCTAACTCTCAGGTCATTTGGCCATTTGGGCATGGATCGGGTCCTTGGTCAGGTGTCCTGGCTTTCTGGCTTCATGTGGGTACGTTTGATGCTAACGATCTGAACTGATTCGTCGGTCATTCGCTAGGGTTATTAGTGGAACAAGGTGAGTAATTCGGGTGGGTGTGTGTACATGCATGTCGTGCTTGTCTGAATGCTGCAGTTGTCGGTCTTGCTGAATCTCGCCATGAGGTGTCCTAGCTTCTGGGGGCGTGGAATTCGTGCATGATTCCATTTCTGAGCTTAGTGACTTGCTTTCTTTCGGCAATTCGTTTCTTGGCTGGGGAAGGTACATCTTTGTAAGCTTCGTGGCTGAATCTCGTTATGTGTCTAGCTTCTCTTGTTGTCCAAATTTGTCTGTTCTCTTCGACAAGGGTTGTCTGCTTGGGTCAGCAATGAGGTGTCTCTTTCTAGGTAAGTCCTTGGGGTCGTGCCGAGATTTGGGTATGGGTGGTCGTTTGTGTATGATTCTGGCAGATATAAGAATGGGGTCATCTGACGTCTCTGTCTTGCAACTCCAAAAGTCTTCTAATTCACACACTACTCCTTTTTCATATACTTTTACTATAACTTCGCAGTACCAACAATATTCAGTTACTTCTGTCCTTGGCAAGTGTTGTCAGGATGATGATGAGGTTGTCTGCGAAACTCCTCCGGGTTTTTGGGATGCGGATTCTGAGAATGTCGATGATGAGCATCCTCCCAAGCATCGATGGGTTGGTGAGTATCTGATCAATTAGAAGTCTGCTTGATCACCAATGATTTCTTTTCTTATGACTTTGCTATGTATTTTAATCTTCTAGCACCTCTGGCTACTTCTGAGGATGGTGAGGTTATCCGCAAAACTCCTCCAGGGTTTTGAGATGAAGCAGCCTGGTATTATGACCTAGGCTTGACTTCCAGTCCTGTGGCAAGTCTTCTCATGGATTTCGAACATGAAGAAGAGGAGGAAGAAGAGGTTGAAGCAGCTATTGCAGTGAGCCTTGATTTCGACATACTCCCAGTTGATGAGGGCTTTGATGCGGATGTGACGCTATATCCTGGTAGGTAGTACAGTAGGTGGGAATCTTCCTGAAGTATTTTCATTTACTGACAGTTTTCTTCTGCTATGTTTTTCTTATGTAATTAGAACTGTCTCAGAATCCGGTAACTTCTGAAGGATATTTGGACTCTTTTGATGGTCAAGTCTTAGATTCGATCAATTTAAGCATTCTGGTCTCAACTTCTGAATCGTCAAGTCCTTCAGGGTCATTAGATAAGGAGAATGAGCCTCCTGAAGTTTTTGACAGGTAAGTATCTTCTTCTTTAATAATTTCGTCAGGATTGAGAATTTCTATTAATTTCTATATAATTCTTTTCAACAGAGACAAGAGCGAAGTTCCTGGGTCTTTAGCAGATTCTTCTGATGGATATCAGACTCCAGTGAGGGCTATCTGAAGCTGGCATGCTTCAGGGAGTCCTTCTCTTGTTCATGCTGTTCTGTTTGATTCTGCTGTTGTTCTATTTGATTCAGATGAGAGCGATGAGTTCCCAGAGGTTGATCAAGTTGGTCGCTCATCCAAGTAAGTAATATGATTTTTGCTGAGTTTGTCCAAAGAGAGAATTCCTAATAAATTCTATAGGTTTCTCATAATTAATAAATATTTTTAAA